>JAOEGS010024276.1:0-19612 GCA_025447755.1 Corythornis vintsioides
ATTGAACTAGCAGCAGAATAACCTTTACACAATTTTATAATAGCATAAAATACAGTACATTACACTTTCAGTTATTAAGAATAAAAATACTCCATTTAATATTGCAGAGAAAATACTCTGTATGGCTTAAAAAAAAAAAAAGTTAAAATACGCTGTACGAAATTGTATCAGATCTCTGCAATTTGTCTTGCTTTGTTATCAGCCAGAGATCTGAATTAGCTAAAGGTATTTTCAGGTATTTTATTCTGTAGCTCTTTCTTTTTAATTAGCTTCCTGAGGCAGAGCTGCATCTTCTCCTCTGCGTGCTTTCCAGTAAGGTCATCTTCACAGCAGCTCCTGCAGCCTCCCGGAGATGGGCACGACAGAAGGGCTTAAACCTTGGTGTTTTGCCCCTGATGGGTGTTACTCTGGTGAACAGACATCTTGTCCAGCCACGGGTCTTCCCTGTCCCACGAGTGTCTTGCTGATGGGTAAACGGGCAGATTCCTCAGGAGCACTTGGTCTGGTACCGTCACTGAGGACTCCTCTCGATAGCTGATGGGTGTCGGTAGCTCCAGGATGGGCTCTGTTTCCATCTTTATTACTGGTGTGGCTGCTGTGGTGAATGGATTTGGACTGTGTAAGATTTCCTTTGGAATAGGCCAAGATGAGGAGATTATCAAAAATATGCTGCTGAAAATACTGAGGGATGTCCTTTCCTGTCTGAGCCTTTATGATCCAGGCATGTTGGGCAGATTCCTAAATGAACATTAAGATTTCGTCTAAAGCTTCCCCCAGATTCATCCCTACATAAATGTACTATATAATGTGTGGGATTTTTAAATGGATTTCAGTCTGCTCTTGAATCTCTGGTGGGTTAAGGAAATGATCCTGAGTCACCCAAAGTGCATACTGGTATTCTAGCTAAAAAGCCTTTTTTTTCTCTCTTAATTAAAAAATATTGCTATGAAGAGTATATCTGCATTCGGATAGCTGGCTTCTCTAGTCATTCCAAAATTATATTTCTTATTTTCTCTGGTCTTTACTCTCATAAGAGAAACCATGACCATACATTGGCTGGATCTTAACCCTCTCATCTTCAGGAAGCTGCTGGAGGTTTCTGACTCCCCTCAGCAGTCTGTCCTGCATGTTTATTAAAAACACCCAGCTTCCAATCAGCTGGCACTCTTCTCCTGTGTTTACAGAAATTTTCCCTAAGCATTTGGCCTATGTTTTAATTGGCTTCTGGAAGGTTGTTTTTTTATATCTCTTTCTGAGGTGCTGTAGCAGCATCTCTGCCTTGGCAGCAGCCCTGCAGTCTGGGGAAGGCCCAGAAGCAGCAGCATGAGGAGATGAGTGACTCCTGCTCCTCTGGCTCCTGGAGTGTGACTGTCTGTGCACGTGGAGCCCAGAGCAGCAGGAAACCTTCCTCCTCCTTTGACCCACTGTCCTTAATCTGTGAGGGCTGCCACAGCACTATGTTCAGAAACAGAGTGTTATGCAGTTTATTCATGTGCTTACTTTTGAAATGCTCAGTATCTTTTAGAAATCAAATATTGATACCTTTCAAGACTAGTTGTGACGACCACCTAGGGGTTTTATCCTGGATAAGTCAAAACAAAGTTTTTCTTCCATGCTAATTCTTCCTTATTTCGCTCAGAAGAAGAAAAAAAAAAAAATGTGTTTTGAATAGGTTGTCATTTCAAAATTGCATTTTTACATAAGCACACTTACAGTCCAACTGTAAATAAAAATGTACAGTTCCAGCTGAGTGCCTCGTAATTGTTGATACAGGCAGTAAGTGCTGTCTGCTTTGTGTTCTCCCCATTCTGAAAATTCTACACATTAGAATGAAGAATAACATTCAGGAAGGAGGCAATGTAAACCCAAGAGTTTCTAGAAAAGAGTAATCTTGAAAGACTGAACAGACACATACACAGATCAAATAAAATTAGATATTCCTGGACTTTCTCAGGACAGCACACAGACAACAAAAATGAATAGTCTTTTTAAAAAATTATGAAAAACAGGTGTTAGTCTTTTAAAAATAAAAATGTAAATGCTGTCTTCTATACCTACTTTATAGAAGGTACTAGACTTTGAGTACCTGAGCAATAGAGTTCTGTGTGGGATCTGTGCTAACATATCATCTACCACTACAGCCAGTAAAGGAAAACTTTTCTTAAATGAAAACTTTCTACATCAACAGAATGTCCTCAATGGGTCAGTGAACCCAGAGTTACTGTGATTCCTCACACCCCCCCCAAGAGTGACTTTTATCAATTTTACAGATTAATCATGAGTGAGGTAGAAAAGAATCCCCTTGGAAGAATCTAGAGGAGACAAAAACCTCTTACCAGCTTTATCCAGTGTGTCTCTAGTAAAGCCTGAACTAGCCTGAAAAGTTCAGAATAGAAGTCTGAAGAGTCTGCCAAGACGAGGAACAGTTTAACAACCAGTTGCAAAGTTGCTTCCTCTTGAGGAAATTCTCAGGAGCCACCTGCCTCTTGTGTTCACATCTCCTCATGATTTTAGGTAGGAGGCTTCCTTACGCCCTAGGCAGGTGGCCTTTGGAGCACCCATGATGTCAAGAAACCTTCTCTCTAGAGAGCTTAGAAATCAGATTGTTTTTCTGAGTTGTCCCCACCTTGATGTTCTCTGCCTTATAGGCCAGTACAGCAATTTCATGGATTTATTGGCCCGAGTGTGTGTGAGGTTGCCAAATCCAGCACTTGAGACTTCTCTGTTTTATAAGAGAGGCTTACCAGATCTTTCATCTTCATGCCTCAGGTATAACATTTCCTTCTCACCTAACTCTTATGGATTTCTGTAAGAGATGTGTTTTGTTTTAATACTTATTGTGACTCTTCTTTCTGCATTGATCTTTCTATCTTTATGCGTATGGTTCAGAATTACTGGGACTGGCAGATTTCCCGAGGACAAAAACTGAAATCCAGGTTTGTGTACCAGAATCACAGTCTTGGCCTCCAGAGTGTACACACACACACACACCCCCCCACACACACACACCCACCCACACACACACACACAGATCTTTTATTTGAACTGCAGCAGGGCCCAGGGATCTCCCTGGAAGAGAAAGTCAACTTTTTGTGAGATCCAATGCAGTCGGTGAGGGAAAGTGGGTCCTTCTGGATGCACGTGCAAAAACACAGTGTGTAGCTTCTTGAGAGAGAATGGCAACAGACTGATGCTTTTTGTTACCCCTGCTTAACTCAAGAATGGACGGGGCAGGAGGATTCAAGGAGGTTGCCAACAGCTGTGGAACGATTTCTATCTGTGATTCTTCCTGAGTGGCCAGAGAGGAGTGGCTGTGAGCACTGTGGCAGTGAATGCTCGCCGTGTTTCTGGTGACAGTGAAGCTGTTTGAGAAGAGATGACAAAACATAACTGGCGTACACTGAAAGACTTGCCTCAGACAGATACTTTCAGTGTCACATAGCTGGCATTTACTGGAATACCTATTCTAATGGGTGTCACTCACCATCTAGAGCATGTGTCACTGAGAGACTCTTTATGCCAGTTCTGTTCCAAAAGCTGTTGCCTCCTGCTCTCTCTATTCTGGGTGATGGTAGGAAAAAGAACATTTTCTTGCTGCTGAAAAAGGATCTACAATTATTTTTTTTACTATAGAGTAGTATTTTTTTCTGTAGAAATTCCAGGTAGATGAAACCCTTTAAACTCCTGATATCAGGTTGAATCTGCTGCTTATTTACCCATCAAAACCACATTACATAGGTACATTATGTCCCCTGAAGAATGGCATCAAGCTTGTTTTCTCAGGACCAGTGGTGGGATGAGCAGGCTCTGGGGGAAGGTATCATGCTGGGTCAGCTCAGCAAACAGTTCTGACCAGAAATTGAGATTGTGGGTGTTCTTCCTCACAGACACAGTAGAATTCTGCTTGCATTTTCTTTGCTATACATGCTCCTCGTCACTGCAGGCAAGTACAAATAAGAAGATAAAAGGAGTTTTCAGTCCAGTGGAGGTTACTGTAGCTATTGTTTGAGGCTTTTGAGGAAGAGTCACCAATCTGCAATATCTGTATCCTGGCTGGAGATTCTGCCTTTCTGGAGCCTCAGCCCTTCAAGTAAATAAATGAATCTGGCCATCTGTAGTTATTCTCTCACCAGTTCCCAGAAAGCTTTTCTCTTGCTTATATATACAGTATTTTAATTATATGGAAATTCACTAGTCACAACTTTAATGAACAACTTTTCTTGTATTCAAATGAATAAGATGCTGATGGCTGTTTCTTTGTACCCAGCAAATGGTATTTATATAAAAGACATAGTAAATCAACAGCATAAGCTGATTTAATTACTAATTTGTTGCAAGGGCTATTCCCATTCCTATCATAACACTGTGTATTTAATTATCTTTTACCCTAATGCAGGTATGTTTTTTGGGTTATAACTCGAAGTAGAAAAACTGATTTTGAATTTTTCTGTTTGTTGTTTTTTTTTTTTTTGTTTCTGTTGTTTGGGGATGGGGTGGGGGGGGTGCTGGTTCTTTTTTCTTTGCTTTTTCCTTTGCAGCTGGTAAAACTAGCAGCAACTAGCATGTGTCTAGTGATTAAGACTTTTTCTCTTTGTAATTGTCATATTGATTGGGACAATTGAATGATAATGAAAAACAGCTTGTTCCCTCATTTCCAGAGGTGACACTTTCTGCATAATACTGCAAAATATAACAAAAGGGTTTTCTTGGACGCTGCTTAAAGTTAATTGACAGCATCTGTTGTTTGGAACAACGGAGAGAAATAGCATTCCCTTGGCTCTTGGGCACGTTACTCAGGATTAGGCACTGTCACGCCAGCTGATATCTGAATACTCTGTATCTACCCACAGGGTTTTAGCTGGGCTTTCTCTTATATCAGGGGTCCCCTTTATACACAGCTGAGTTGAAAAAAAATATTTACAGTTCATTAAATTAATGAGTAATGTCCTGAAAAAAAAGTATCATCTTCATTTAAAAAGAAAAAAGGATAAGACAAAGTAAACAATAGGCTATGAAAATAAGGTAATAGTTATAAGCTGCCTTTTTAAAAGCATCTTTTATTTCTAAAAGTCTAACAACAGACTTCCCCTGTTATTTGATAACTGCTTGGGGTCTAACAGCAGTAATCACTTCGGGCACACTGTTTGTTTATTCTGGCAGATAAAATTCTAAATAGTTTTGAGAGCATGTGAAAGAAATTCTCATTTTCTATCTCACAAAAAAAAAAAAATAGATACAGCTTAATTTTGCTCTTAGACTGGCTGCATGATCTGAGAGCCTGAATACCATTAAATATGTACGTCCTTTTATCTTTTGGCAAACTTTTGCTTCCACTGCTGCTCTTTAGTCAGATGTGCGTTTTTCTTTATGAGATTTAATATTTCTCTTTTAAAACATTGATCAGTGTCCAAAGTCACTTAAGACCAGGGGAAAAATCAATAGTGAACGCTGATTGGCTGCCTTGGAGGCTGCTGCTGCAGCTGATCACCAAGAAAGCAGTGATTTGATTTGATTTCACATTTTCCAGACATTCCCTTTCTCTGTACTGTCTGTCAGTAAACTTCAAAATTGCTGATTTGAAAATAAATGACCACATGGTACTGTTTGAATCTGTTTCTTTTACCTTTTTTTTTTTCTTTGGTACTTGACCCAAAACGGCGTGTGTAGATTAGTGGTTATTAATGATTATTGCTTAGGGGGCTGCAGGTGTGTGGCGAACTCCAAGCTGAACTCAAGGTCAGATACTTTACGATGTAAACTCTTGAAGTCTAGGTTTGTGTTTACACGGAGGGTTCATCAATCAGCGTTTGTTAATGAGCCACTTTGGTCGGGTAGTCCTGGCAAGTAATTTGACATTTTGCTGTATTACTCTTCTATTGAGCTCAGTACCATTGGCAGTCAGATATTGAACTGATTGCTGTCAGAACCAAGAAAATATTTCATATTCTGTGCTGTAACGGCAGATAGTCTCTGTAGTGTAAAATAAAACAAACTGCCTTTCTTCTTATCTCTTTAGATATCAGTACACTTACTGAACTGGAGCAGAACTATCTTTCTATGGGAGTTATTTTCTATTGAAGTTTGATGATACACTGTATTTTATTGTTTGTTTGTATAATACTTTGGAAAGAGAAGGGAGTAAAATGCTAGATGTTATAATAAAATACAAACTACTCATATAGTGTTAAATTACTTGTTTTTGAATTATGCCTCTGCTTTTAAAATGTCTTCATTTCTGTATTTATAGATGTGCACATGTGGCTGCTACTCCATAGTGTCTATAAGCATCCTTATACTAATGTTTATTTCATATTTAGCATTAGGAATAGCTGTACCAAAACTCTGCTCTGCTTCAGGATTAAGCAAAGCTGCAGGTCTAAGGATCATGTTGTTTCTGATATCAAGTGAATATTAACACTTGTTGTAATAGAAAAGATGCAGTATGCACTTCTCTGTATTTGCTTTCAGCAACAGGCCCAAATGCTATTTTAAGGACAAAGTGTAACTATGTGAAATATTCATACTACACTGATGACACTACTACAACGTCAAGAAACATGGATTCAGAATTCTATAATTTGAAAGTCCTTAATGTAATTGAAAAGATCTTAATGCCATAAGCACCGATATGAAAGTTCAGGAAATCTGTTTTCCCCCCGTAAGACTTTCTCTTCCCTTTTGGACTGGTTAGGGCTGATCTCAGCAGTGTCAGTAATTATTATTCTGATGACTTGCCCCTGAAAGGCACTCGCTTGTACCTGTGGGGACAGAGAATCCATTTGCCTGGCGCCGGGGAGTCGGAGGCGCAGGCTGGCGCCAGTGAGGAGAAGGGAAAGATGATTAATATGTCTTATAGATTCACTGTCTCTTCACTTGTCCTAGACCTGCCAGTAATTCCACTCCCCTGTGGTTCCACCTTGATCACAGATAATGGAGGCAGATTGAAAGTTTGAAGACACAAGCCTTTCTCTCCTCCTGAACTGACATTACTCACCCAGGCTAAATGAGCTGTACAACCACCAGCACCTGCCTATGGGAAGGCATTGCAGTGCACTTAGCTGTAATGCTGCAATAAAGCAGCAACTAATTAACCAGGTTTCTTTTCTTTCCTTTTTTTTCTTCCTTCCTTTTTTTTTTTTCCCTTTTTTTTTTTAACTGCACAGCAGGCTGCCATTAGCAAAGCTATGATATTGCAATGGAAACAGCAGCATAAGTGTTCCTTCACCTCTCAATTTATTATAACATACCTTTTCCTTTTTATTTCTTTACAGAAATAGTATAATACAAGGTTATTTTCTACCAGCAAGGTAGCTGTAAGCGTTCTAAGAAGTGAAATTATGAATGTCAATGAAAAAATAACTCTGTATAGAAAATCTGTTAAAAATATCCTTATGTATGTGTATCTTTTTAAAGATAAACCTCAGTTATTTACTTTTTTTTTTTAGGCTAAACTGGACTTTGTAGTACAAATGTCAAAATATAATCTCACAAGACTGCCTTGCAAAACAACTTTTAACACAAGTGCGGGCTAAGAAAATCAGCTTAATTTTAAAGATAATACTGCAATAGCAGAAAATCAGCTTTATTCTAGAGATAATACAACAATAGCAGAAAACAGGGTACTTACTTTCTGGGGGTGATTTTAGGTGATGTGACATGCAGTAAATTACCATATGCATGTGTATATGCCCAGCTTGCATAATACTGTTAGATAAATTCCTTACTCTGAATCAGATTGATAGAAATAAAATGGCCTTTTTTTCTTTCCAAAACCAGCCTAAATGGAACATATTAAAAGGTTTGGAAATGGGAAAAGACATTGTCTTTTACAGTCTCCAGAAAGATCAGTCATAACAAGAACCTCTGAACATCAGCTTTTTTTCTGTGTCCATGAAGTATTTTGCTGTGTAGTTCTCTGTGTCTGAGGGATTGAGCATTTTACAAAAGATATCTGGTATTATAAAAACTCTTTGATTTCTTGGGAGAAAGCCTGACAAGCAGTAATTTTTATATACCTTTGGCTTGTTTTGATTTTTGAAGGTTTGTAAAAGCAAATCTGTATTGTCTGGGTAGTATATAACTGTATCCCGTATGTAATTGCACTTCTAATGTGGGTACTCTAGGAATCTGTATATAGGGAAATGTATTCTGGTTAAAATAACAGATACTTATCTTCTAAATACTAGAGAAAACTTGGTATAACTAGAGAGCTAAATTCCAGAACTCTGCAGACAACCTGCTTCTACATAAGAAAAGATATTTTAAAGTATCTAGGGTATTATGATGAGTAAAGAAGAGGAATAACTAAAGGGTAGTCTAATATATCTTCAAATGCAATACAACCAGGAGTAGAAATTTTAAAAGTCAAATTTCTTTAGCAGAATAGATGCTAGATATGTAAAATAGGAAGTGTTTACATGCTGCAAGGTAATGGAGAGTAATGTTGTCAGGAGCAGAGAATGCTCAATCTATTTAGAAGTGAAAAAAACCCCAAAATTCTCAATGTTATTACTCATCTCTTATTGCCACTGGGGATATATCAGTTTTGGGGTGACCTTTGAACTTCCAATTCCTGGTCCTGCTAGCTGGCTTCTTGAAAGGATTAGCTAATGCAGCACCAGGGGCAACCTTATTAACAAGGAGAGAGAATTGGGGTTATGGTGAGAAAAAAACATGGCTCATTCAAATGGAAATTCTGGGCTCAGAAGTTGTAAAGGTCACTAAGCCGGTTATGGGAAAAGGTTGATTTATCATAACAAATAATGGGGCAAAGTTGTAATGATTTTTCAAGGGAAAAGTCCTAATTTTAGAATTTTTACTAAAAAAAAAAAAAGGCATTTCATATTAGTCTCTGCCCCATTAAGTACTTTATAGTTGTAATCCAAAAAGAGTTGTCAGACAGCTATAAGACAACTTTCACTGTTCTCCTGGATTCAAGGACTCCATGTCCTGAAGATTCACAGGAGAGCCTTCAGTAGATTATAGAACATGTAAAAAGGGCTGTGTTCTGTTAAGAAACAAAAGATAGCACTTGTTCCTTTTAAAATCAAGTTTGTTTTGTTGTTGTTTTTGTTTTGTGGTGTTTTGTTGTTTTGTTTGTTTGTTTGTTTGTTTTTACAGAACTAGTTCCTCGACAAACTTAGAATTTAAAATATAATAGGTGAGCTAGTCTAGCTGGTTTAAGTTTATCTTAAAAGATGGCAGTGTTAGCATTTAAAAGCAAGAGAGGAGGACCTAGAAAGATGGAGTGACTTTGAAAAGGTTCTGAAGCAGCACATGAGTAGAGCTCAAAGCTGCAAACAGGTCTTCTCAAGTCCCTTCCAGTAGGATCAGCTGGGTGCAAGGGGTGTTCAGAGTCACCCTGCAAATACCTGAGGGCAGTTGAGAATCAATCTGTACTTTGCTTGTCCTGTGAAGCTGTTGTCTTTTTGGTATGGGTGCCATCTGCACGGGTGGGATGTAGGCTAAGGAGCTGAAGAAGATCATTCCACGATTAGCTCAGCAAGGACAATTGTCCCTTTTGGAGCAACGGAGATGTGTAATTTTTCTATTTAACTAGACCTACAGATACTTGAAAAAGAGGATAAAATAATATACACATTTGAGTCTGAGAAAAGTAGTTTATTATTGACTATATTTTCCCAATAATAAATTACTTTTTGTGCTTTTAATTGGCTCTTTACTGCTCAGCTTAAACTGATGGTCATGTTTGTAACTGGAAGCACTGATGTAGCAAAGGATTGTAACCCCTAGAAAGTATGTAGAAAAGTAGGCTTGATGACTACATACCACTAAAAAAATCACCAGTGGTCAAACCAAATCTTGAGAATGGAGCAATGCACTGCATCTAATTTCTTAAAGAGCTGGGGGAGCAAACTTTCCTCATTGCATCTGTGGAGAGCACACACGTAAAGAAGAGAAAAACCAAATATGTTATCAGAATCTACACAAATTTTCACAGCAGAGTTTGACATTTTATTACTGGTACATTTAGAAAAGCATAGTATGTCATTTCTTGTGCTGGCAACTATAAACTCTTACTTCTGGGCATAATGCTCATTGCCATGAGCAGTCTCTCTGATTTACGATGTCATGAAGTTCTTTTAGATCAGTGCAGCTAATGATAGCAGGCATTACACCTGCTGGTAAATGGTTTCAGATTTGGCATTTTTAATAATGCTGGTTATAGGGAAAGTAGATGTTAAGTTGAGGTGTATAATTTTGTACACAGTGCCACCCTGAGAATTTGAGAATAAGGGTTTGAATATGGGATTATTTTAGCATCGTTTTTGTCTCACATTTATTCAAGCTATGTGGGACTGTTAATGAGCCTTCTCTAAGCCTGCTGTCTTCTAGTACTGCTGCCATTTGGTATGTTAACATTTCGCCTGTTGTTTGGTCTTGAAGATGGAACTTCATCAGGACTTGGGTGAGAATCCTGCCTGATTCCAGTTCTCAAACCCAAGTATAGAAGTGAAATTGTCAAAGTCCCTTCGGGGCTGCTGTCTAGCTTTGCAGGTTTGCAAATATTTGTGGTCTGTAAGATCCTATGTTTTGAATTCTGAATTTTCTGGGTGCTCCAAGATCTATGACTGGCTGTATCTATACATGCTTCAATCATAAGGCTGTCATTAGCCAAGTCCTGTGCAGGGGGTCCTGACAGTACCTGTAAACTGGGCATGCTTCAGCCTCTTGGGTTCCTGATCTCTGGGCTGTGATCAGAGCACAGAGACCATTCTAGGTTTTGCAAAAAAAACCAAGTTAAGGTGGTTGGAGAGAGAACCTAATGAACGTCTCCCTGTGCAGATGCTCTCTGCTGTGCTGTTGAGTCCTTTCTTACCTCACAAATCCATTTAAGGTATGAAAGGAGCCATGTCTATAGGAACAGAGGCTTTCCCTGTTGAAGCCCAGCCAACAGCAGACTGAGTGGGCCCTCCTCTGGAAGGAGACCTCTTGGCAGAGGTGAGAATCACAACAGGTTTCCTTCAGGCTGGGTAAATGTTCTAACTGCTAACATTACTGCTGATACAATGCAGAACAAATGCCATTGCCACTGTGTCCAGTGTCTGCACGTTGGAAGCCTCTGGAGACTCTAATCCCATGCAACTGTGCAGTTGTCTCATACAAGGCAGGAGACAACTCCTTGTAACCCCAAGGTTTACTGTCCTCATAGTTAAAACATCCAGTCAGGCACTGGAAAAGGCTGCCTGAAGAAGTTGTGCAGTCTCCATCCCTGTCAATCTTCAGGACCTGATTGGATAAAGTTCTGAACTCTGGCCTGATCCAGTAGATGACCCTGAGTTGGGCAGGAATTTGGATTTGATGAGCTCTTGAGGTCCCTCCCAAGTTGAATTATCCCATGACTGTAGAGGAACAAAGCAGACAAAATTACTCCTGTCCTTGGCATATTCTGCTGCTTTGCATTTAGAGGTGCCTCACTCTTTTAATTATTGCATGGGGACAGATACACTCCATTTAGATTCCACCATTGGAAGATTTGTAGATTTAACTCTAAATTACCAGCCAGTGTCCTATGGAAGAGTCTCCCAGAAAAACCCACTTTGACTTTTCAGTTACACAAAGTACAATGGAAGATAACCAAAGTAATGCTCCTCTCCCTGCTTCTTTGCAACTCGGTAGCTTTATGGAAGCTGTCAAGAAAATCTGTCCTTGCATTAAGCAAACATAAGCCTAGATTTTAGAGAAGACTTGTTCAATTTATGGTTTACATCAAGGTCATAAGAAATATTGAAGCTGTGCATATTTTCATCACGAATCATTATGGTTTAGAGCAAGTGTTGTTTTGAGAGGCTGACATTAGACAAATACTTTGTAGTCGTGAGAGTCTCGGGTTAAAATCTCTAATTTTGGGAGGATATTATAGTAAACATAAAACCACAATAAACAAATACAAAGCAGTATAAAAAATTAATGGTTTTAGTATTTTTCCTAATTCAAAAGACGATTTTCAAAGTTCTGCAGGAGATTCACTCTCACATTGTAAACAAAATAGCCAAATAGAGAAATTTCATATTCTTAACGTGTATCATCTTGATATTGAACTCTTTCCAAAGATGTTATCCTTCTTCAAGAGCATTCTACAACTGAGCAAAGTTGGAGAAGTTTTATAACAGAGTTTTATCACCAGCTGGTCCCATTTTTTAAACTATAGCTGAAACCAAAGACCTGGTAGATACCCTCGTGTTTAAAAATCATGAAACTTCATCACTCTAATGCACACTTTGAATTGATGATGATAAAAAACTATTGTCAGTCCTCAGTGGAGCAAGTTTGGGCAATTTCTCTGGTCTCTGGATTCCCAGTACAATAGGATTCCATGGTGAGGGAGCAGATAAAGAGTGAAAGCAGATTTCAAAATAAGCATATGGGAAATAAATTACCCTTTTCATTCTAAACGTGCATGTTTAGCAGATATATCATGAGTTGGTATGAGGATCTCAAAATTGCCTTTTCTTTGTAATATTTGCCATCTTGAGGATTTATTATCCCTATATTAAAAATATTTGTTATCTCTATATACAAGTTTTCTGAAGTACAATAAGAACTATCTCTTGGAGTCTTGTTGGGACTTTCTCCAGCCTTACTTTCCCTGTCTGGCTGCCTACCCACAGAGCAGCTGGGTTGATAAGTGTGCTGCTGGGGTGAAAGGGCTGGGCTCTTACCCCAGAAGTGAGCTTCCTTCAGCTGCCAACTGCCATTATACCAATGTACTCTTGATAGAGTGCTCTGCTAATAGCTGTAGGATCCTCTCACAAAGTGTTTTTTACTGTTCATTTCTGTGATGTGGGGCAAGAAGAGAAACACAGAGAAGAGTAGCTAGAAATTATCATTCCCTCTTTCCCATTATGCAAGTGGATTAAAGGGGCAATGCAGAATTTACCTGCATCTATGACCATTGTGTGGTTCTAGGACTTGGTTATTTCCGTCCATGATTTTTATATGCAGAAAGGGAACATATGGCCCTAACTCCCTCACTTGTTCAGAGAAGAATGGCAAAGCAGAAAATCTAAACTGCTTCCAGCCCAAGCTTTTCATAAATTAAGGCTTTTATATTCCACTTCTTCTCTGAATGGCATAGCATTTTCCTTTCTGTATGTTGTTTTGGTGTGTTTAGTGACTACATGTGAGAGCGCTGACATTTATATGAAGTGAGTCTATTAAATTCTTTATAATGAATAGCATGTAACTGTAAAACATATACAGTTTTCTCATTTTGCCCTCCTCTGGGAGACTACGACAACATTTTGGCAAGTAGGAGTAAACAGCTTTGTGTTGGCATGCAGTAAATTAAACTGAGTAATTAAAATCAATAGCAAAACACTAGCTAGGCAGAAAGGTCATATAACACAACAGAAAACTGTTGGGTAGCATATTGCAGGAAATCAAAATAAATTTCTGAACTTTTCATTATTCTTTACATGCCTGAAACTGGTCTTAAAAGGCTTATGAGATACAGCAAAGTATTGATAGGAATGTTCTCATTCTCTGGGATAGAATAAAAATAATTAAGTGCTAATAGATGAGTATTTGCAGGGTGTGAGTCTGCCAGACACAGTAGAAAACAGAAGAGAGCTCTTGAATTCTGCTACTTTGGTTTGTTCAGGTTGGTTTAGTATATTCCTTAGTGCTGGCTGCAAGTGCTGGAGTTGGGTGTGCCAATCATCCGTGTCTGTCAGCACTAGTGTCCATGGGAAATCTGGTGTTTTCCTGGCCAGCCAGTAGTGCTCTGCCTTCAAGGGGAGAGAGGAATTAAAAAATGCGTGAGTGATTTTGTGAGGCTTTTCAAGTGCTCCTCTTGCAGGTTGGGAGGGAGAAGGGAGATTCTCAGTCTTTGGAGCCAAGCAGCAGTAGTTCCAGTGATCCATGACTGTGGAATGTGGCCTAACAGTTTAGGGGCTGTGCCAAGTTTTAATCTGCATGTAAGGTCTGTCCTCTGGTTGTGAGGTGTGTGTAGATAACACTTCTGATCTTAGAATGCTCTTCTAAATCATTGCACTTTTCTTGTGGCCATGGCTTCCAAAGGGAAGCTTTTGACTTGTATTGCTGATGAAATGTGTTAGGTGGAGGAAGGAAGTGGGAGGAAATCATGGGATGTGACTCTGGAGAGTGGAGATGTAAGATGAGTCGTTCAGAAGTGTTTGCTTGGGAGAGACTGGAAAGGAATCCAAGGCATAGCAAACCTGCAGCCAGTATGCACAGTTATGAAGTGGAGATGATTTAAACATGATCCATTTTATAAAACAAACTGGTTAAGTTGGGAAAAGAAGGAAGCTTTAAGGCCTATGAGCTCTTCTGACTGAACTTGCCTGCTTTTTCCAGTTCAGCCTGTTCTAATGGGCAGTGTTGCTCTGCCTCTCTTATCTCTCTTGAATTTGCCAGCTCCCTTAGTGCTCCTGCAGGCAGCTGTCAGAGAGGAGATCTCCTTGCGTCACTGTGCAGGAGGAAGGAAATTTTGCATTTTCAAGCCTTTCCTTAGGGCTTCATTTGGGGATTTGCTGCATTTCTCCTACGCAGTTTGGAAGGCTGTGCAAATCCTGTGCACTGCGTGGCTGTAACAGCTCTCAGCTGGTTTTGTGGGGTACATGGGGAGTTATGGTGCATTTATCTGTCAGATCAGAGCCTTCAGCCAGTCAGGCACTGGACACAGAGTTGTGAAACACAGGGCTGGGTTATTGTTGGTGTGTGTTATTCCTATGGATTCATGAGGTCATTGAATTTCCCTTCCAATGTTTGAAATTTCAATTTTAAACTCTACTTTTGGGGGTTTTAATGCACCCATTTATATTGTCTGTTTTGAATTTAATCCTAGTAATTTTAAAATAATAACAGTGATAGGCAATTTTTTTGTAATGGCCATCTGTGAGATAGCTGTGTTTTGTCATTTAAAGCCATACTGTATTCTAATAAATGAATGCTAGAAACTGGTTGAGAGCAGCAACCATGCAAACTGATCTGTCATTTCAAGTTGCATTCAGATTGGGTTTGCTTGAGTTATGAGAATGGCTTGGCCTTTTACCCCAGTTCCCTTGAGAATACGTGTCCACATCCCACAGTCAGTGTGGGACAAACACAAACCAGGCTCTCTCATCTCCTGATGGCAGACTCCAGTGATCTGGGCAGCAGGAATATTGCAGGTTCACATTATCTGCTTTAGCATTACTGGGTACTAGACCATATATTATATCTGCTCTAAATGGTTTAACTAGCCAGGCCCTCGTGGTTAATGAACATCAAGTTTAGTGTTTCCCAGACAGGAATTCAGGAAGTTATGACCATGGTGTTTATACATATAAATATACATAATTTTTATATATAGTGTATTAATAATAAATACTTGAAAATAATTTTTGTTTTCCTAAAGTTAGCTGTTAACTTTTTAGACCTTTCAGTATAGACTTTTTCCCCATGCTTGAATCTTTATAGTCATTAATGGAATAGGAAATGGCACCTCCTTTGCTGTCTGTTAATGCTCAACCCTACCTGTGAGTCCTGTTTAAACCTGTGGCTCTCATCCAGCAGGACTGTACATCTGCTTAAAGCTGAGCTCCTGTACTACTGTAGGTAAAACAAGACTGATGCAAAGTTCTTCTATAAACATTTCAAACCATTCTTTAAGAGTAAGCTAAGTAACAGCTTCATGTAATAGTTTAAATTCAGTGCACGTGTGTGTATCAAATTTTGCTTATTACAGTGAAAATACCTTACCTTTTATCTTCAGTATTATATAGCAAAATTACCTCAGATGCTAACCAGCCTAGCTAACACACACATGTATACATCACACCTCAGGGCATTCATGTCCCATTTCAAGACCAGAGGGACACTGTTTGATACGTGGTAGAGCCTGAAAAAGCAACAGATACGAAACTGTGACTCCTTTTGAAAACCTTTAAATATTAAAGGTTACTGCAGCCTCCATTTTCACCATTTGTGTGTTTACTGTGGTAGATGTATAAATTATATGTCAAGTACTCTTACAAGTATTTCCTGCAAGGGTATTGACAAATATCCTGTCTTTCTCCTGGAGATGCACAGTATCTGGAGCTTTTTGAAGACAACTTGCTTACAAAGCTTCTTATATACCAGATATTACTTTCTCTTCTTTGCACCTGCCTTTTTATTTATCTAAGCATAAATACTGCTGCTTCATGATACTATTAAGAAGATTTTTAGCTGCTTTGTTTCCGAACCTCAGCCTTATTGTAGCACAGACTCTTTTATCATAAACCCAGTCCTACAAAGCCTGACTTGTCTAAAATGGGAGTTAGTATTTGGCGCAGATCTTCAGAAACATGGAACCCACGAATTCCTGGAACACATATAAAATCATCCTCTGGAAACCTTATCTCAAATCCAAATAAAATGCCATGCCAGTCCTACTGGTTTGTCTCTAAGTTGATGTTCTGTATGCAGAGTGCTGTAACATACTGGTGGTAGTAGCAGTGTGGAACTGAGGAGCACTGCTGCTATCTACTAATATTTAATTTGTAAAACAGAAGGACAAAGCTGATAGAGATGATAGCATTTTGTTTTAGAGTTTTTACTGAAGGCTTCCATGTACAATTGTTAATTAAATTGTATTTTAGAGTTGTTAGTGCTTATCAGTGCAGGAAATATTGAGAAGAACAGGCGTCTGTCCCAGCTTCTTGGGATCTTTCCTATATTTCCTTTCCTTTGTCATTAGAGACTGTGACCTAAGACTCGCTTTCCAGGTTTTCCCTGCCCACTTTTTACACATCTTATGGTGTCACACTTATGTTACAATATTAGCAATATGTGATTGTGAGCCTGGGCTAGCAACTAGAGAACTGCTTAGATAATCTCATTGATTAGGATCTGGAAATGCAAACATTTGAACAGTGATTTTAAGAATAACCTCTCTGGAGACTTAGAGTGTGTGTGCCTAGAAAGGCATCATTTCTGCAGATGCATATGTATGTCACTTGAAGCTCAAAGTACCTGCTATAAATCTGCATACCCCTTCCCAGAGTTTGCTGAGGAGTATTTGAGGGACAAAGAGGGAAGAGGGTCTCCTGTTGTTAAAACTTTTTTTTTTTCATGCTTTCAGGAAATGTGTATTTCTATTGGCATGATGTAGAGATTCTACGTTGCATTAGTGATCACTGGCTGGAGATTGTGAGTCACGTTGCACTCCCAGTTCCTGCTCTCATGGTATACCAGCCTCCTTGCTGACCTGTGAGCAGCTTGCACCTTCTCCCTGTGTTTTGTAACAGCCTAAGGAGGAAGGAAAGTGTCTAGAACTTTGTCATTACCTTTAGCAGCAAGAGACTGGAGAGTCTTCCAAGGCTAAATAAAACTTTGTGTAATTTAACAAAACGTATCCTCCTTTCCCCTTCCCCCTGCCATCATGTCTAGTTAGTTATACTGGAGAAGAGGGTAAAGGAGGTAACGCTCTTGTAGTCTAAACAAACTCAGCACGGTGAAATGGGACAGTACTTTAAAATATGCATAAAGATTGCAGTTGCTCCATTTCGTGACACTGACTGTTCAGGTAGAGGGAAAAAAAAAATACCCCACAGACTTTTCCTAAAATGACTCTCTTTTTTAAAGGGCTATCAAGAAAAATGACGCTGGTGCTATTATTGTGAAAAATTGGAGTGGCCTGGCTGATATCAAGCATACAGTTTGGAAAAACAAGATTAGTGCAACACATATCATTTTTCATTTTCTCCTGTCTTCCACAGCACCGACCATTGCAGAATCTCATTTTTTAAACTTTGTGTTTAGGATGAGAAATCCCATGCGTGTGCAGCTGCTCCTGGCTGCCTGGTCCCTCTGCTCATAGCTTTTTCCCTCAGCTTGCAGCTTTCCATGTGTACAGTAGGAAAGAAGTGACTGAGAGGGCAGGGTACTTAGTCTCTTCTTCGATCAATACTACTCTGTGGGTCAGCAACTAGAAATGTCTGCAAAGAGAGAAGGAGGCAATTGTGTTTTATTTCCCCTGTAGACTGAGGCCAACACCTTTGCATTGGGTTCATCTCTATTTCCTGGGGAAGAAAGCTCTCCTAGGTTATTTCTGAACTAGGATCAGCTGGCAAAAAAACCCACTGTGAATAAGATGGCAGAGAATTTAAGTAACAAGATTTTTTAACTAGAATTTTAATGCCTAGGTGGCCCTCTACGTGTTTTCTTCTTGGAGCTGTGTTCAGTGGGGAGAGGGATCGAGATCAGCATGTGGTAACTGGGAGGCCAGGGTAGGTGCAAAGCAGGAGCTCTTGGTCTGTGAGCCCGACTATTGAAGTCCTGCTGCACACGTGCATTCACTTTCATCTTTCAAGAAAGAGCCTTGCTGTGTTTGTTGCTCTCCTTTTAGCTAAGAAAACTGTGATTTTTCCTTCCAGGCTTCTCCCCACCCCCCTCCCCGTGTTTAATACGCTAGCTCTGAGCACTGTCTCTGAAAGGGATAAATGAAGGACAGACAAAGCAGGTCCACACAGCACAATGCAGGTTTAGCCCTGGAAGTGCAGTATTGCCATTGCTAACAAGAGGCCATGTGCTGGGATGAATGGGAGACCTACAGACTCTCCCTGCAGCAGGAGAAACGCAGGTGTGCTTGGAGATAGCTCCTCTGTGACACCTGAGAACAGCACGATGTGATAAAGTAGTTTTTTAACAGAGGAAGGTGGAAAGAGGCTTTGTGAAGAAGCACGTGGAGATCAGAGCGTAAAACGACGTCTGTGCAGGATGTGTAGCCTGGGGAAAAAATACAAACTTTGTAATGCTGAATTTAAATTATTTGCCCTCCCATTGTCGCATCTTGTATATGTTTGAAAATGCTGTGCTTTCATGAAAAGAAATCAGGTGGTTCTACATCATAAATCAGTCTTTATAGCAAATGAGATTTTGGAGATTCTTATCTTAAGACCTACTCTTTTTTTGGGGGGAATAAAGATGAGGCACTATCAGAGATGGAGAAGATGGGGCAAATTGATTAATTAAAAAGCAGTAAATCATCAGGCCCACATGATTTATGTATAAAAGAATTCTGAAGAAGCTTGGGAATGAATTAGCAGAACTGCTAACAAAGATAGGTGCTCTCATTAAAGCCAAACTCTTTTCCAGAGGGTTGGCAGTATCTGGGGTTTGTCCTATATTTAGACCAGTAAGCATTACATCTGCACATTGCAAATGGTCGAAACAGGAATTTAAAAGGGAATAATAAAACACCTGGAAGATCATGATGTGAGAGACTTTAATGAGAGCAGCTTCAGCAAAGAAAAATCGTGGCTCACTACATTGCTTAGAACTCTGTGTGCCTGTAAAAAGAAATAGGAATGGCCACATTTGGTCAGACCAAAAGTCCCTCAGGCCCAGCACCCTGCCTCTGATGATGCCCCCTCACAGCCACCTGAGCAAGAGAGGAGAATGACAAGGAGAAGATAACCCTGGAGCTGATTGGCAGCAACAGGGACCACCTCTGAATTTGAAGGGGTCACTGCAAACATACTGACATCATCCCTTTCCCAGAAACCAGTCCTGAGCTTACTGGTGCTCAGAGAGATCATTTTCCCAACTCACTGAATTAGATTGTAAAATAAACAATGTTTGGGGGGGGGGGGGGGGGGAAAAA
>JAOEGS010024276.1:19712-47439 GCA_025447755.1 Corythornis vintsioides
CCCCCCCCTGCGCAGCATAGCGAGTGGGCGGTGATGCTCCTGGTAACATTTTTCCAACATCGATTATATAAAAAAGAAAGAAGTGAGGGGGGGGGGGGGGGGGGGGGGGGGGGGAAGAAAAAGATTTAAAAGTATCTGCCAAGGTAGATGCTCAGGGTAAAAATAACCAGTTCCTGAGCTAGGACTGTGACAACAATATTTTCATCTAGGAGGGTGGTTTTCACCTCCATTCCTTTGCTGTTGGAGATTTGCAGGTGTTGCTGGGCGGCCAAGGCAGACTGGGGCTCTGGCAGCTGCTGTGATGCTCCTTTGCGAGCTGCTCTTTGCTTCTCCAGCCACACGTTCTTCTCTGTGGCCATAGCTCTGGGTGCTCTGCTGTCCCTGGCACTCATCCACTGCTGCCCTGAGCTCCTCCCTCTCTGCTGACAGGTTTTGTTGTTCCAGCCCTTGGAAGGGTAAGGACAGTGCTGAGAACCAGGCACAGGCTCTCAGTTCATAGAATCACAGAATCATTTGGCTGGAAGAGACCTTTAAGATCATCAAGTCCAACCATTAACCCTACACTGCCAGGGTCCCTAAACCATGTCCCCCAGCACCACATCCACATGGTTTTTAAACACTTTCAGGGATGGGGATTCAACCACGTCCCTGGGCAGCCCATTCCAATGCCTAACCACCCTCTCTGTAAAGAAATTTTTTTCTGTAAAGAAGAAGTTGAAGCAGCTTCAGGTACTTGTATATCTTGCAGATGGGCTGACCTCATCTCTTTTTTAAGCTGTAGCCATTGCATTGTGGTGCTGAATTCTCTCCCTGGTTTGATTGGCTTGGACAGTTAGTTGACCCAGACTTCCTTAGGTTTTCTCCACAAGATGGAGAGCTGTTTTCTGTTGCAAAATCCCTTTGCAACAGAAATGTCCTTCAAAATGCTAATTGCAATAAATGCCTAAGGAAGGTGTTTCTGGCTTGCCCACAAATCTTTGCTGTGTATCTCCCTTCGATCCCACTGGATGCCAAGGTGAACTTTCCCCTTGGGAGTTCCTGGGAATGTTTCCTCACCTTTAGGTTTCTGCTACCAGGCTTATGAGGCGAGCTGTCTGACATAATGTATTTTGACTTTTTAAAAGCCTGTGACAAAGTCTGTCACAGGACACTGCCACAGAGGCTAAGCAGTCACATATGGTGACAGGGCAAGTATCACCATAGATCAAAAACAGACAAGGGAAAAAAAGGCAGAGGGCTAAGTGGTCAGTTTTCATCACAGTAAAAGGCTAGCAGCTGCATTTCTTAAAGTTATCTACCAGGTCATATGCTAAATATATTTATTAATGATCTGGGGAGAGAGGTGAAGGATTAGGTGGTAACACTTACAAATGATGTAATTACTTAAGTAATTTAAGCCTGTAACACACTGTTAGAAACTTCTGACTGATGCAGACAAGTTACTCAGATGAATAAAGAAGGTTCAGTCCTGATAAACGAGAAGTTAATATGTGGAGGAAACCACAGAAAAATCTTATCCTCTAACTGAAAGGAAAAAAGTTGAATATTGCTGTTGGCAGTTCCATAACAGAAGCTATTTGAGATGCTATTATTGTAGAAAAAGTGAACAAGGTGCTAGAAGGCGTAAGAAATGGGACATTAAAAATGAATTACTGAACTCAGTCTTCATTGCGTGGAGACAGACGATAGGATAAAGCATAATATTATGGGTAGGTTTGCCAAGCTAACAAAGTCTGATCCATGATGACAATTTCCTGTTTTCTTTTGTCTTTACCCTGCTCATACATCATCTACTATCAGAGATGCTCTGATCTTTATCAGGAATAATATACATTGGAAAGGCCAAGGCTTCCAGAGGGTTTCAGAGCTCACTAAGGGTAGCTCAGTATCAACAAAGCTACAATTGGTAAAAATCTATTTCATATCCATTCTTCTTCCCTTGGTAGTTAGTTGAAATTCACATCAAAATTACATAAATTAACAATCTCAACTTTGTGAAATCATCAACATTTTAAACATGGATTTCAGAATTCAGATGTTACTGAAATAATTCCTCAAGTTGGGGCTCTTATGAGACTTATAAATTATTCTTGCATAGAGGAGAAGTCACCTGAGACTAACCTAAATGAAGTTAACATAGATTTTAAAAATTATTCTTGCAGAAGAACAGGCAGTGGTGGGAATAGACGAACAGATGGGAAAGGGAGAAGAGGAGAGCAAAGAAAAGGCTAATTAGGTAATTGAGGCTAAGAGGCTATTAGAGCTGACCCAGTGGTCTACTGGTAGTGCAGTTTAGGGACTTGAGTTTGGGATGGAGGTTGGTCTCTCGTTCCCAGGCCAACATGTGCTCCAAACATTGTCAGGACTCACTTTTCAAGCCTGTATGATTCTGTGTGTTTTCCAGTCAACATAATCTGCTGTGATTCTGTATCAGATTATAGAGACAGGAAACAATAATGGAGTAAAATGCTGAATTTGGTCATGAAAACACTAAAATGTTGTGTTAGTGAGTAAATTGTTTAGTGAAATCCTTTAGAATTCCTTTGAACTGCCTGTGGGAGAAAAACGTCACTGAAATAAACCCATTTTGAAGAGATTTGGAATTGGAATAAACTATTTCTCACTAAGCAGCCTTTCCTAAAATGTGTCCAGTGAATGATTCTCTCAAGCATCACTTTTTTTTCATAGATAGTAAGAAAGGAAAAGGCCTAAAAGGTCACTTATTCTTAAGTCATTTTATTACCTTGTTTCTGGCCAATTTGGAGCTAGTATGCTTGTGCTGTGCCACTCTGCTTTCCTTCTTTCACTCTCCTAACCTATAATCTTTTCTGATCCAGCCAGTGATATGCTTGTTTCTGGATTTTATGTGCTTATTTTGTCCTTGATGTCAATGTATTCCAGCTGTCTTCTGCTGCTGTCCATAGGCTTGTTCTTTTATGCCAGAGAGCCTGGTACAGGTCAAAGCCAGGACAGGCACTGCCATGTGGTTCTCAGATTAAATGCTGAGGTGGGGCACTTCTTGTCCTCACCTTTTCCAAGTACAACATTATTCATGCTGACTTAATTCTTTAAAATCTATCCACTTCTTTACCAGTATTTGTGTCTTATTCTTTCTCAATCACTCCCAAACCCCCTTATATTTTTCTTTTCTGAATGTTCCAAACTGAAACTGCAGTGGTGCAGTGTTCTGAGATGCTGGTTATTCTCTCATCCATTATCTTACCATTTGCTTCTTATCAGAAATCCTCATTTTCCAATTTTAGGTTTAAAAAAAAAAAATGACCCTATGTTTGTTTTTTTCCCCCTTGTAGTTGCATTTCTGGACAGAGATGCTGGTTTCTGCATCTATTGACATTCATGATGTGTTCAGAAAATCACATTTATGGTTAACTTCACTGTTTCTTGTTTGAGTATTTTGTGGAAAGTCAGTTTTTCTCCCTTCTTTCTTCTTTCCTTTATAATCTCAACAGAGAGGTTGCTATTACATGGCTGGAACACCCGTGGTCAGTAGGCAAATCATATTTCAACAGCAGAAAAAATCAGCACCATTCATTATCCCTGCAGTTTAAAAGAGAGTTTCTGTAGCATAATTGCAGCATTGGAACTGCTTCTTCAGAGGAAAGTCACTGCAGTGTAAGCTTTAGCAACTGGACAGAATGAACAGAAGATGGAGGAGGGAGTGTAGCTCTGCTTATAATGGTAAGGGAAGAGGGAGAAAAAAAGGTAAATTGTCTGCTTGTCCACTGGAGACACCACTTGCTCCTGCTCACAGAAGATTTTTAATTTTGCTACCAGCAGACAGCTCTCCAAAGAAGTATTAAAGTGTTTTGTCAAAGAGTGCTCAGTGCCAAGTCTGGACCTCTGTGAACATGTTTTATGTTTAGGGGAGGTAGACAAATGACTGGTGGGCAACGCTGAAGGAGACCTTCTCCCACAAAACCACACTGAGGTTTGGAGAAACTGAAACAATGCTTCCTTTGGGGGAATGCAGTGTTGCCCTGTTTTAAGTGAAGCTGCTTAAAAAATAATTCAGTAATTTTAGAAATTATTTCCTGCCAGCTCATAATTTAGCAATGCTCCCCTTCATAATGTTATGCTTCTTCTTGTGAACTGAAGGATGATGGTTTAATTTCTGCCAGAAAAGCCCAGGAACAGGTTTTCAGCCTTGCTTTGAATCTCTCAGTCCTGATCTGCTAGTAGGGACATTTCCGTACTGCTTCTGTGCTCCCTCAAGCTCCCTTTCCTCAGCACCCACTTTGAGGAATTATTTCCACTGCTTTTAGGCAGTATGGTTCCAGTTATTATTGTAGGACCTACAAGGCTGACCTGTGGGCAAGGATCCCATCTCTTTGAGGTATTCTGCAAACACAGGACAAAGGACATTTTTCACTACTGGTGTCTGTTTATTGCTTCTCCTCACCACTGATCTGCCTGGCAGAACACGGCCCTGTGTTGAGGACACAGTTTTGTTAAAAACCTTTCTTGGCAGTGGTCCCCTGGATGTGTTGAAGCACTCATGGAATGTAGGAAATTGTTCTCAAAACATTTGCTCGTGTGTATCTGTTTCTAGGTGTTGGCTTTTGATACAACAAACAGTAGTAAAGTGCTTCCAGGATATTTTGGCTACCTTAGCAGCAGCTGATAGCATTGATTCATCTGATATGCAGGTCTTATTAAAAAAAACAAACATGCCAGGTTAGAATAACATTGATGCAGGTACTTGGTACTGCTGAAGTTTTACCCTGTTTCTTGCAAGCATTTAAGGTACAAGAATTCTCAAAATTAACAAAGGTTAATTAAAAAAAAAAAGTTAAATATGCCTTCTTACTGCATATTTATTATGTTTTAGAGAAAAAAATAAACCTTCAGAACAAGATGTAAAGAACACAGAGAATTTACAAGCAACCTTTGTACAGGTCACTATTTATTTGAATTCCCTAGAAATCTTTGTAGAAATTAATTATTTTAATTAGCATTACCCCTTGAAAGTTATATGCTTAATGTATAGATTTGCCTTTATTTTTTTTTTATGAATACAATTGAAATACAAAGTGTTGTGACTTTTAT
Source organism: Corythornis vintsioides (assembly GCA_025447755.1). Lineage (NCBI taxonomy): Eukaryota > Metazoa > Chordata > Aves > Coraciiformes > Alcedinidae > Corythornis > Corythornis vintsioides. Next base: position 24,780 of record JAOEGS010024276.1, read on the forward strand.
ACTTGAGACTAAGTATTGATAGAGATGGAAAACCTTGAGGTACAGAGTAGACTGCTAAAAATGATATATTTTCAGAACATCCTAATGTATATTAGTAAGAATAAAAACAGGACCTCTTTTTGCAGGGTCTGAAACTGAGTTAGCTGTGCCAAAACCCATTGAGTTATCTGTAGAAGATACTTAACACCATCTGACATATTCACTGTCACTCCATGCTCTGTGAATCAAATATAAAATTATGTGCAAGAAAAAAAACCCTACAAACTTCTTTTGTCACAAGTAAGCTAGGAATTTTTGAAGATGGTCAGCTCCACTTGTCAACAAGAATAAGCAAGAAGAAAAATAACGGGTTAGACTAACAGAGAAACAAGTCAGTAAAGCCTTGAGTTTGAAAGGGCTGCCTCCCAGAAGTTTGCAGTGCATGACTAACATCCCTTTATTTTCTCCAAAGTTTGCTCTATTTCTTGCAGTTAATAAATGGGCACATTCAGCTTTAAGAATAACATCTGAGCTCTCAGAAGGAATAGTTAGATGTCCTACTTGGGATAGTGTCAGTAACTAGATTATTTTCCAAAGCTGAATTGGAATCGGGTTGTGTGCTTCAAATGTATTTAAAATTTAGGCTTAATTTCCTCTGAGGTTGTGACTCAGGCCTGTGAATTCTTTGAATTAGATACAGAAGCTTGGAAATTTGTAAAATTGTTAAGTTGTATCCCTACATCTGCAAATTGATGGCAATTGAAAATGATCACCACAGTGTGTCACCACAGCTAACACTACATTGCAATCAGATTCACTTGAGCATTTCTCTACAAGTCAGATCACTTAATTTTTCTTTTGGCCATTGATCTTTTTACAGCACCTGCAGCTTTTTGTTTTTCCTCCAAAGATCATCATTTTACTTTGAAGTCTACTGACTGTGATGTGTCTAACCTAATCCTGTAGAGGCAAGGAACTGAATAATTACCTCATGAGTGCCATAGTAAAAGCTGCCCAAAGACTGTTTAGGCTGCTCATTAAAGTCATTGGGAGTTTGGCTGGGCAAGAGTTCCCTGCTTTGGTCATGCAAGAAAGGGGGGAAGGCTCTCCAAAGACTGTTATTTTCTAATGATTTGTGTTGTGGTGGCACAAAAGGTTTGGATTAGCACTGTTAGGTATTTAAAACTCAAAGAGCAGATGCCACACAGCAGCACCCCCACCACACCCCAGTGTTTGCTCCCCAAAGTTTCAAATAACTTCCAGTTTTCAAAAGGAAATAAGGTAGGAGAGGAGGAAAAAAAAAAAAAGCAAAGCAGAATAGGTAATAAAGTTTTCCTTTAATATCAAAATTATTAGAGTTGAAATTAAAATGATATTTTAAAGGATAATAAAATCTTCACAATTGAAGCATAGTTAGGATAACATTTAAAAACTCAGTTATAACCTTTAGTGTCTTTTGTAGTAGCAGTCAACTCCTAGGGCCTCTGAACTTCCCAGCTTTTTAAGGTTGAATGAGAACTCAATTTTTTTTTTCTTTTTTGTAAAGTGACAGAGTTGATCTTCTCGCATGCTACCAAAACAGAGTGAGTGTCCTGACTCCTGACTGCACTGCAGCAAGCATATAGGAACAGACAAGCACATGTACATTCACACTTGGAGTAACAAATCTGCTGGGTTGGGAGCACTGCCTTGTCAGATAGAGGAGACTCAAACCCACTGGCTCAAGCCTTTGACTGGCACTAGACTACAAGAGTCAAAACAGAGAGAAAATCTTCATCTCTGGCCTTCCTTCTTCCTTTGACAGAAATAATTTTGTGTTTATCTTTAAGCCTGGGCAGTCTGAATTTGTTCCAAAACCATGTAGAATACCAGGCTTCATTTCTGGAAATCAGAAAGCTTCAGTCTGTTATCAGTTGCTTGCATCTCCCACTCCGTGGCTGGGCTCAGATTTGGGATAGGTCTCCTTGAACCCCAGGTAGCTGGGTGCCAGTTGGGAGGTCTCCTGGGGCTCTGCCTGGCAATGAAATGGCAAATCCAGCACGGAGCTTCCCACCATCAGGTTGCTTTGCTGCCTCTATCTGCAAATCAGCTGCATTGTGACTTAGGGTGTAAGGAGATGGTGCATTTCTGCAGATCCATGATAAGATATTTTTTCTCTAGCAGGAAATGCAGTTAGACTCTGCATTCTGAATCTGCTCCTGCCAGGCCCTAGATGCATTAGTATTCCACTGGCAGCTGCCTGTAGGTAGGAATATTGTTTTTGTCCATAACCAGAGGGAACAATCAGACTAAGCCGTTCCCCTGCTATAAACCAGCCAAAGTAATTGGGTTTAATTTTAATTTTTGTAATAGCTTTAAATTAATAGGAGCAGCTGCTGCCACAGTGTGTGGGTGTCCTTTTCCAGAAGGCACAGAACAAAAAAGGGAAAGAGTAAACAATAGTGTGTCTAGGACACAAAGGTTAATTCAAGAACTGAGCAATGTCTTTTCTTTATCAAAAAACTCAGTTGGTGATATCTAGCACTGTGTCCCTTTCTTTCTCTTTTTTTTTCTTTTTTTTTTTTTTTCCTTCCCTTTAATTCCCTGATAAGATCTCAATCTGATTAGGCTCCTGTGTGTAAAGATGTGTTGTTGGTATCTAAACACTAACTCTCTTTCTCTATATGACTCACAAATAGATTAGCAGTGACAAAGTGCTAGGAGAGATAAAAATAGATTAGCAGTGACAGGAGTACTATTATAATTATTTTTGGAAGATACAGTTTGAATTAAGAGTTTGGGCACTTTCTGCCCTGGGAGAGTGAATTTAAACCTAGGAACTGAGGATGGTTTCTGCTGTTGTGTCAGACACCAGATAGTGAAATGTCAATACCAGATGTCCTAGACATCAAGATTAGCCATAATAGCCAAATGCAGCCATAAAGTGATGTGTCAAAGTGGATAATAAAACAGATGCTTAGCTTCTATAATGAAGGGGAAAGGGAATGAAATATCAAAAGTGCCTTTAATACATTAACAAAGTTGTCTGCAACTTGCTTAAAAGTAGGAAGTTATTGAACCAAGGAGAACTATGTGTCATTTGAACATTAACTATCAGCAGATGAATTTCAATTAGCGTTAGCCTTTCAAAAATCTGGAATTTCCTCCTCTTGGTCTCATTTTACATGAAATTTTTATAGCAGAAAGTGAAGCTTGTCCTTTATTATTTCTCCCGTGCTAATTTGGAAACAAATAAAGTTCAACAACTCAGCAACATACTGTTTAAACTTGCATTACGGTTTGAGAACTGGGAACTAGAATACATTTACCCACTGCCATATCATCTGCTTGATTTGAGCTCAAATGAGGGATGTCCTATAGCACTCCAGAGTAAGGGTGGATGATGGAAATATCTGAAGATGCTGGAGAAACCCATTAGGTTCGGGTGCTGCCTGCAGACGGCTGGTGGCATTTTTCCCCTGCTGGTAATTTAAAGAAAAAAATAAAATAATTGTTTTTCTGTCCTTCATATTTGTGGCTTCAAAACAATTTTCAGATCAGCATGATAAGCGTTTCATTTAACCCAAAATGCTGAAGTAAATTCTCGAGTCCCTGAATATACAAGAACCAGGGCAATAAAAGGGGCAAAGAAATTCTTATCTCAAGTCTAATTAACTGCATCACTGGCTCTTTATTGTACTTTGTCAAGAACATCTCAATTCCTTTCTGTTTCTCTTTGTAGATCCTGAGTCTTGCTGATCAGAGTCCTTAACTGCTGCTAATTGGCAAACACGTTCTCCTGCATAATGAGAGGGTTTTGTCCTTTATTTGGTGTTGGCACCGAAAGGCCAAAACTGATGCTCTGCAGTGGATCAGCTTCTCGGAACTATTACAAAGAGGCACATTACTAATGCTATGTCTGTAAATCTTATTATGTTTTCCTTCCCCATGATCCTAGTTGAGCTGAGATCTGCTCCAATCATCAGATGACACCTGTTTATAATGTTGTGTAATTGAATCAGTTACAGAGTCTGCAGGACCATCCTGCTTTGTTGCCAAACACGACTGGCAAGTTAGTTACATCAAATTGCAAGTGCATGGCATGACTAGAGAATCTCCTGAGTAAATAAAACCTGAACATCCATCTATGAAATGAAGAATGGGTACAAATAGAAATATTGAACATCTCTAGTTCATAGAACAAGTTTTTGACCCACCTCTGAATTTATTTATTTTTTTTTTTTCTGTTGAGAAATAGCAGGAGTGAAGTTGGGTGAAAGATGGCAGGCGCACTTTTGTTATTTCTGAAACAGATACCAGCTTGAGAACAATGACATAAATGTCTCTAATTATTTACCCTCATGTAGATTCATTTTTGTCTTGTCAGATAGGCCAGAACTCTTGTGGAGGGCAGCAGTCCAATTTGGAACAGGACCAATTACCCTTTTCACCTTTGCTTTCTAATTTAGGACCAGGCTGTTTTCCATACCTGAAGTTCATTGTTTGGATTTTGGGATATATTTTCTTTCTTTCTTTGTTTTGTTTTTGTTTTTTTTTTTCACTTTAAGAATTTATCTTTTCCTCCATTCATCACCTAGGTGTTTATATAGCCCCTAGTTATTATTATTAATAATAAAATAATAAATAATTAAAAAATATAAACATATCCTGAATTTCAGTAGCAGTTCTGTCAGTGTCACCTTATATTGAGATGCTTCATGAATGATGCCTGGTGTATCCCTGTGCTGGTGAATTAGACCTATGGACAGTCATAGCCGCGCTCCAGATGGAGGTTGGGCTGAACCCTGTGCATCTTGAGAGCTGAGTGGAGGGACAGCTCCTCTGCCTCTGCATCCCTTTCACTCCATGGCAGCAAGTTTCTATGGCTGTACAGTGCCCTCCCCTGCCATGGTGGGGCACCTGGTGGGAGCTGTGGTGGTGGCCTCTTCCACAGAGCTGCTCTGCTGGGGCGCTCTGCAGGGCAGGGGTCTGCTCAAGCTGTTCCACTTCACTCCAGAGGAAGTCCTAATCTCATACAACCTTTTTGCCCAACGTTTCTATGTCTGGTTTTGTTTTCTAGGCAAAGAATACCCTCCAAAAATGTCTACTACTATCGCTGCCCAGACCACAGGAAGAACTATGTGATGTCATTTGCTTTCTGCTTTGACCGAGAGGATGACACGTACCAGTTTGCTTACTGCTACCCCTACACCTACACCCGCCTGCAGCACTACCTCGACAACCTGCAGAGGAGGAACATGGACTACTTCTGCAGAGAGCTGCTTGGACTCAGCGTGGTGAGTAATGGGCATTCTTGCCAACTAGCAGGCTCCATTATGAATGTCTACTCTTAAATGCTTACAGAGAAGAATTTATCATCCCTGCTAACGTGCACACACGCAGGTATTTGTTTTGCTGCTCTCAAGGACACACGAGGTAGTGCCCCTGCTCGGTGAAATACAGACAAATGCTAATTTAATTTCACTGAAGGTATTTCCTTTGTGACATGCAAGGCGATGTTGGATTCCCAGGTAGGATCAGTTCACCTCTGAAGACGTTAAAAGATGAAACTGAAACAGCTTTATTGAAGAAATGTGATTTATTGAAGAAATGTCTGTCCATTAGTCTTTCTGGAAGAGCTCCTCTGTTCAGAAAAGACGTGTCTTTGGAACAAGAATATAGATTTTATTGGTAAAATAATGCAAAACGACACAAACTACCTATTTTAATTCCTCTTAATATGCCTCCTTGGTAATCTGAAATTAGAAGGGTGTTAGTGGTCTCAATATAGATCCTCATGGCCACGTGGAAATTAAATGTGATCGTTCTTGTGGTGCAGGAAGGAGGGTTAATGGTAGGACTGAACTTCTGCTCACTTTTCTATAACCTTTCTCTGAAACATTGCCCGTCCTGAGAATGTGGAAAGCACAACTCAGCCACTCCCATATCAAGTCAGAAATCTGTAGATTAGAAAATAATAGCTGAAATCTTGTTGGTTTCTTGGTTTGGAGTATTTGTTTGTTTTCTTCTGTGTGGGTTTGTTTTTTGTGGCGCTTTTTCCCCCCCTTTTTTTAACTTCTGCTTTCCTGGACTTTTTATTGCACTTGTCCCACATTCTTTATCTGTTCTCTGAGATATGATTTGGTCTAAATTTGTAGTGTGTGTGTTAGATTCCTATGGAGGCTGCTGATCCCAGCAGCTGGGGCTTTAAAAAGAATCCCAACATAGATTGTGAAAATCAGAATGAAATCATCTGTATAACCTGCATGGAATAAATAAAAGGCTTCCAGCATTAGAGCAGGCCATTGAGATCCCCATGGTGGCACAAAATCTGGAGGGAAAAAAAAAAATGAACTTATGGAGAAGAGTGAAAACAGAATTAATAAAAGCAAGCAAGTTTTAACCCTTTTGTTAGTTAAGTGCAGTTTCTTGTTCTGAAGATGACTACTGCATATCCCTGGCCCAGCATTAATTATTAATCATTCCAATTAGGGGGACAAACAATTATAAGGGAAAGGGGTATTAAAAAAAAATAGAAGAGTAAAATCTTCAGAGGGTGGGAGGAAAGAGCACTATCATCTTAATGTGTGTAGGGTTTTAATTATTAATCTTAGAGGACAGAGCTGCCATTAATTCTATAATGAAACTGAATTTGTTTCCTTTCATTCTGAAAATAGTGTATAAACAGAGACATTTGCATATTCATCAAAACCCTGATCTGACTGATTAAAACACTGAGATAGAAGGATTTGTCTTTTATCTGCATTTTGACAGACAGAGCTATACTCTTAAATCTTGTTAATGTTGTGTTACCAGTAGTTGCTAAATATTATTTATCATATCTCAGCAAACTAAACAAACAGATGCCATTCAAAATGTGGCAGGAAATGTGCCGTGTACCAGTCCTGATTTTTATATCTATATGTACACACACAGTATGTTTTGCAGGAATGGATATGGTAACATTTTGCAGCTCACCACGCTGATCTGTATAAAAAGCTTCTGAATCAGGCTTGTGCTGTAGTCTTTGTAAGTAATGTTTCAGTCTCAGAGCATTGCTGGCTTTTCTCCACACACAACTGTCCTAGAACAGCTTGGTAATTTAATGTCTTTGCTGAGCTTGAATAGACAATTTCCATAAGTTCTCTGCAAGTTAAATATTTTAACATAGAGCTTTGTTGCTATCATACATCTTTAAATGGTGAAAAACAGGATCCTTCAGTCTTCACTGCACAGTGCTTCATCAAAGCAGAAGCTGGCTGTACTTTAGAGAATTGCGTGCCATATAGGATAGATTTAGAGCTAAGAAAGCAAGTTCTGTCCCTGCTCTGGCCCCTTATGTAAGATAAGAGGAATCAGATTGGCATAAAGAGGCCCTTAAAAGCTCTATTCCTGGCCAAGGGACGATACCCCTGGTAACACTTGGTGAAAGGTAACTTCAAAATGCCATCTGAGGACACATTCTGAAGTCCTTGTGCCAGGCTCAGGGCTGCAGCAGAGTGGTAGCACATCAGGGGAAGGCTGCAGCATATCTGTTGAGCCACTGATACCCTCTGGGCCATCCCATGGGAATTTTCTAGCTCCTTACAGCAGTCAGTGGTTGTGAGGATGGAGAAGAGTTTGGAACACTTTTGGTTCTCCTGGATTCTGAAGTTTTGAGCTGTGACTCTTAGAGACAATGAAATCTTACCCACAGATTATTGTGGGTTTTTTGGTTTTTATTTTTCTTAGTTGTGGAACAGTAAAATGCAAGTCACAAGGAACCAGGCTTAGCTGATTACTCCTGCAGGCTTTCTGAGTGCACATTTTGCTGCTTGTAATGTTTTCAAGGCAATCTAATTTCTAATCTAATTTCATATTTTCTCTAAAGAAAGTACTATGCCTCCATTAACTCCTTAAATACTTTCACTAATTCTATGAAAATTGAAAGTGAAATATCAGTATGGGACATGTAATTGTCATTAGGATGCAGAATGGCAGAGTGGTTCAGAGCCAAATGGCAAAGATTCCCATTGCCAGTGTGAATGGGTAAGCTAGCTGCTCCATTTCTGACCTTTTAATGTTTATATTCTTTACTTCAGAGAGCTATCCCACATTCTCCACGTGCCAAATGATCTTGAAAATAATCTCTCCTGCAAGCTAGCTGTGCTGGTCACTCAGGTATCATTTAAACTGCCATTTTCACTCTGCTGTTGTTGGCCCTGCGTAACTTCAGACTTTCTGTGGTTTGTCCCAATAGATCATAAGTTCAAAATCTGTGAATGTTTTTTACAGTAGTGAAATATTTTTTTTCCGTCAAGTTATTGCTGTGTCTCACATCTCTGCATATATTATTCATCATAATATAATGAACAATGATCTTTATACTTCTGTGAGAATACAAGCACAGGCTCAATTTCCATTTGCAGTTTGTATTTGATGATACCTGCCCAGGCTCACGTGCAGTGACAGTTTTGTGTAGTGTTATAACCTGTCTTGGCAACATATTGGAGAGTCTTGTCATTCGAAGTCATTAGTCTAAATTAGCTGTGCATGCTTGAAGTGTGGGGACAATTGATGAGATCTTTACCTCTACTCGTATTTTACTATCACACATAATAAATGAAATGAGTTTTGGTAAGCCTGGCTCAACTCCTAGGGCCCACTTTACAGATCACCACTGTCTTGGCAACGTTTTTCCTACTAACTCAAAAGACAACCAAGATTAATTCGAGATAGATTCTTCCTTTCACCCCATTAGGCAATGGTGCTTCCAAATTACACTTGAGGGGAACTGCAACTGCGCATACCAACCAAAAGCCTCAAAGGGATTTCCACAGTACACAGAGACTGGAATATGGAATTCTGTTAAATTAAATATTAAACATACATATTTAAAAACAAGGAGGCAATATGTCTAATGTAGAGCTCTGTAAGTGAGCCAATCTCTAAAGTCAGACATGAGATACCGAGTGGAACAGATTGGAACACAAGGTGCTTCATTCTGACTCCACACCACTTTGGTGTGTGCTTTTAATTTTCCTAAGTTACTCCTGATTTATGCTGGTATCAGAGAGATCAGAATGAGGCCCTGACACTATGAAACTGCACACCAGATGTCACAGTGATGCTTCATTGATCAAATATCCCTTCTTTGCCACCTAAATGACTGGGTGCTCCGGTAAAAATAGTTGATCAGTTCTACTGATATCTACTGATCCGTTTTTAACTGCTCACTTAGAACTGTTTTAAAGCATGAAGCAAAGAAAATTGTCAATTTTCTAAGGTTAAATTTCCCATTTCTCCATTCAGCGTCAGGTTATGTAATAACAGTTCTGTAAAAGAAAAGTATACTTTTCATCTTCGAAAAAAAATAAAAGTTACAGGTTTCAATGTGATGTATCATACCTTTGAAATCACATTGGTATCAGATACTGTACTTTCCAATGGATCTGACAGCAGCTAGGTTGAAATGTTATCTAACTGCAATTTTTGGCAATTTACTTGGGCTGAAAAAGGCCACAGAAATGATGCTTAACAAAAGTAAACCGAACTTCTTATTTTCTAGAACGTAGAATTGCACCTATATGTGTTCAGGGGGCATTCTCTTTATTCAGTGGTGTATGTATTTACTCATATATAGCACTGCTGTTCAAGTAACATTCCTGATGTGGATGTCATCTCAACACCATATGTGAGATTTTAAATCTTCCTGCAGCTGTTTTCTTAGGTGACGAGGAAAGAGGACAGGACTGTGTTACCCTTGAAAGCTGCCATCTGTCTGTAGGATATATACAACCATTCACGGTAACAAGAAATATTTCTGTGTAAGTTGCCAGCAATATATAGTTTTAGGAAAACAAACAAACAAACAAACTCAATAAAATAAGCATTTATAGTTAATATTATGCAATGTCCTCTTACGAGGACCGGCTGAAGGAGCTGGGGTTGTTCAGCCCGGAGAAGAGAAGGCTCTGGGGTGATCTTATAGCCACCTTCCAGTACCTGAAGGGGGCTACAGAAATGCTGGAGAGGGGCTGTTTACAAGGGCCTATAGTGAAAGGACAAGGGGTAATGGGTTTAATTTAGAGAAGAATAGATTTAGACTGGATATCAGGAAGAAGTTCTTTACCTTGAGGGTGGTGGATCAGTGGAATAGGCTCCCCAGGGAGGTGGTTGGGGCACCATTTCTGGAGATATTCCAGGTGAGGTCAGACAAGGCTCTAAGCAGCCTGGTCTAGTTAAGGGTGTCCCTGCTCACTGCAAGGGGGCTGGACTAGATGACCTTTGGAGGTCCCTTCAGGCCCTAAAGATTCTATGATTCTATGATATTATTATGCAAGCTTAATAACTGTGTAAGCTGGTTATTTCTTAAGTTCCAGAAAGAGCGCTATTTCCTATTGGAAAAAAAAATAATCTAGAACAATTTGTATAAATTGTTGATTAACTATGAGTTAAAAGCCTTAAGTTGTTTCTTCTTTTTAACTAATTTAAAGACCTCAAATCTAAAAACTTAATTTTGCACTTCATGACATATAACTACTCTTGTCTATTTAAAAACTTAGAAAAAAATATTTGAACTGAAAAAAAAAAAAAAAAAGGATCCATTTTGCAAGAAAACCTCCTGAAAGGAATGGCAGTAACATGAATTATGTATGGTGGTGTTAGTCTATACAAATTGTTTTCGTGCATAGGTCCCAAGTTGCACCTTTTGATCCTATAGCCACATAGGGAAACCTTTGTAAAGTCAGTGACCTTTCTGTAACTGTTCAGGTTTGGCCTTTTGCTTCCCAGTTCTTCCTGTTTCCATGTCAGCCTCTTCATCTCACCTTTACCCCACACTTCTCCTTCATATGGCTGCCCTTTCTTTCCCTTCAACCTAGCCTCCCTTTTTCTTCCCTTTTAGTTTTTTACTTTCTTAATCTAACTACAAGAAAGAAGTCGTGGCATTTGTTTGCTGCTTTTACAATTCCTTGTTCTGCCTTTCTTTCCCATCCACTTGCCAAATCTTTTTGAGTTGTGAAGGGAAAATCCAAAATAGCTGTTGGTTCTTTTAAATACCGAGACTGCCCAGAGTGGTCCTGTTCTCTTCTGTGCACTCTCCAGCTCAGTGCTGTTTCTTGTCACTTTCTACCCTGGTTTATGACCTGTCTTCCCTGTCGTTAGGTCATTGTGCTCCCTTTTTTCTCCATTCCCTAATATACCCACCTGCATTTCCAGAGCAGCTGGCTTAGCATCTGGTTTGTCCAGGCTTCAACTCAGAGAGGAAACATTAATGATCTACCCAGTTCTCCTGACATACCTGAGCTAATAACCAAGTTCAGGAAGGCATTTTTAGTCTGAATCCTTGTTCTATGAAAAGGGCAAATTGTAGGTAAAGTGCCGATTTCACTCATTCCTGTCCTCTGCACTTTCTGCTGCTTGGCTGGGTGTCACACAGCTCAGTGGGATAGATGTAATCCCAGTAGGAAACCAGCTGGTTTTGTCCACAGCCGCTTCAACCCCCAGACCAGGGCACTGCCTTCAGTTACTGCACCCTAAGCTTTTGTGGACAGGGAGCATCTATTTTATTTTCCCTGTTTAATGGCTTGCTCACTAAAACTTCATTTTTGGTTGGTGCTTGCAAGATAACACAGTACAACAAGTTAATATCATTCCACTAAAAAACCCGAGTCTGAGGTCCTGAATATGCTCCAATGTGAAGTTTTTTTCCTGGTTTTTCAATGTACCTAGTTGCCCTGAAGGACACACAGATATTTTGAAGATACATATGACCCACAGAAACCTATGAAAACTCTGGAACACAGTCATTCTTTCAGTTCCATTTCCAGAAATCTGCTCTCCCTCTCTTGTAGCAGAGCATTAAGCAATAATTACCACGTTGATAGGATGCTGAATGCACTTGCACGTAGGGGAAATGGTGCTATGTGGAGCTATTAGCTACATTTGCCCCGTAGCACTTCACTGCCTTGACTCTGCTGGGATTTTGACTATATTTGAGTTGGTTTCTATTTAGATCTCCTGAGTGGTGACTGTGTGTTGTGGGGCTGGAGCTGTATTTTAGTCTGTGTTCTTTGACTGTAGAGTCAGGAGATGGTGAGCCTGACCCACACTGCTTGTAGGGCTGACATCTTGGGATTGAAGGTTTATCTAGTAGTTTGAAAGTCTGCTCAGTCCAAAGGATTTGGATTTATGCCTTTTAATTTAACCAAAGAGAGAACTATTTATTGATTTAGCTTTATACTCACTATATCATGTAAATATAATGTATTAAAATCTCTAAATACCTTAGGCAAAATCTTGTTTACATAATTTGTGCAAACGGAGCTTTGTGGCTCTGATCCAGCAAAACACTTAAGCATAGATTTAAACTTAAGCATGTTAAATAGTCCTGTTGAAGTCACTGCAGCAGTTCATGGCATCAAGTTAAATGTATGTAAAAATGCCTTTATGCTCCAAGGTCAGAACAATCAACACTTTGCAAGATCAAGGCCTGGTGCCCTAATGTTTTGCCATTATCTTGTGCTAGCAGTATAACAACATGACTAGAGGAAAAAGCACAACAAACAACAACAAACAATTTAAAAAATCCAAGACTTTAAACCCAGATATTCAGTGCTTCCAGCCAAACCCACTTACAAAGTAAAGAGGAGTAATGATGTTTTCAGTCTTAAATGAATGTAAATGGATCTGGCTATTGGTTGACTTATATTCCTCTTCTTTTAAAAAGTTTATTTTAATAAGCTCCCAGGGGCTTGCTTGTCTAACATTTCACCTTTACCTACAGTACACTGACACCACTGAAGCTGAGAGATAAATTAGAGATCTGGTTTTAGGATATGGAAAGAATTTACTTTCCAGTCATTTGTAGCCAATAGATTTGACCAGTGTCTTCATTCACTTCTTGAAGTGGAATAATAAAATAAATTCACAGTGTGGTAGGTATGGTTTCAAATAACTTTCCCATGTTATAAAAGTCCCACTGGACAAGAATTTTAAGATTTGTGTCTAAGACTGAAAGACATTTACTCCCAATTTAAACATAATGTAACAAAATAAAACTTTCAAAAATTAACAGGAATTTTTTTGATCAAATTGTCAGGGTTTGAGGTTTCTGCATATCTTTCTCCACCCTCCCTTCAGATTAATCTTCTTGTAAGGGTACACACCTAGTATATAAAGCTGAAATAACTCCAGAAATTAAATTTGTTTTTAAAAAAGTCTCAAATTTGCTTTAAGGAAAGTTTTCTTTATCTTCCATCTCATTTTTGTCCCTTTTTGCCTCTTGTCCACATTAGTTGGAGAGGCTGGTTCAGGTTATGTATTCTACAGCCCTACCTGCAGCTGCCTGTAAATGTGCTGAATGTCTGTGTGTCAAGTGAATCCCATCATTGCTCAGTGGTCCTTTTATAGCATGTAAGGTGTGTGCTTCAGACCTTCTGCACAGGGAATCTGTGCTGATCCTGGAGCTCTTTGTCCTCACCATGCACATGTTCAGTGAGGCTTTATCTCTGTTGTCCTTAAGCCTTGAAAGCTGGCTCTAAAAAGACTTGGTTTGTATGTCAGAAGGGAATCTGGGATGTATTTTTCTGTCACACAGAACTGAGAAAATAAAGAAATGAGAAGATACTTTGATTCAGATTATGATAATGTGGAGCAAGGAGGTGCAGCTCAGGAGGCCAGGCTGGCTAAGTGCATCCTTAGTGACCCCAACTATGTGAACATGTGTGCTTAAAAAGAACAACTCTCACAATAACATAATACAGTTATAGAAAGCATAGCTGGGAAGTACTGTACGTAGCCTGTGATCTGTTCTTGACTGCAGTGTGGTTTTGATTGCTCTTACATTTCTGCATTGTTAGGAAAGTATTTTTGTATCAAAGAATAGTGCAATGAAGAAGGACATCAAGCTTACATGTAAGGGAGGTAGTACCTGCCTTATTTTAAGACATCAAGTTGCATTCAAATGTATTCAAAGAAGAAAAAATGTATTTCTAGACCATGCTACTCTTGCTAGAATGCTGCTATTATGGATATGGAAAGTGATATTTATCTTTGAATAAGACAAAGAAGATAAAATAACATACAAATAACACGAGGATTCAGGAGCTTGTTAATGGAAAGCAGTAAGTGCTTAATTGAAAACTGTTTGGGGTATTTTTTATTTTTCATTTCTTAGGAAATATAAGATAGATCTTAAAGCCTTTTTAATACTCTCTGGAAGAGATCTTCCATGGCAGCCAGTCATACTGGTACATGAAAAGAACTGCAGTTTCTGATAAAGATCCTTTTTTTCATGTTTTCAAACAGCAGATGAGCACCATACTGTGGCAGCAGAGAACAATCTGAGAAAACGAACACAGATTGAAAAGGTCTCAGTTATATGACATTTTCAGTGAAAAAAAAAAGTCAGCCTTAGGCCCACAGTCAAAAATTTTCACTCAGAATTTCCTAGATTTGTGGACATACCTTTCTATGGGAAATGTTTGTTTTCCTGAACTACTTTATCTGCTACTCCAATAAATGTTTTACATTGAAGAAGACAAAGGAGGCATACCATCCATTTCAATAATTTTTCCAGTTAATGCACAAAAGAAATATAATTTTTATGTCACTTTTCTCCCATTAATTTTTAATTTCCTGCTAATTGCATCCAATTTTGCACCTAGTCTTTATCAGCTAAATTTTAAGAGGACTGTTACTTCCTCAAAAGCTAAAGATTTCAGGATTTTATAATACATATATTTCTTTTCCATTTAGATTGTCTGCATTAAGGTGGATTATATCAATGCATTAATGCCCATAATGATTTTTTAAATCAGCTTCTTAGTTCATTAATAACAGCTGCACATTGTTAAAGGTTGGGGGTTTTCTAAATCTCAGTTGCTTAGAATGAAAATGAAAATATTAACTGGTGTTCCCTGTCTTAATGGAGAAACAGGAGATATTTTGACAATTCAAGGAGGCCTATCAGGATTTGTTTTATACCTGGACATCGATCCACACAATGAATATTTTAAAACCTGAAAAGTAATAAGTAGAAGAAGAATAGCATTACTACTCCCACCAAAGTGCTCAAAAGCATTGCATCTTCTCTGTCTACATTTAGTGGAAATGCATGATTTTCAGCCCAATGGGGAGACTGCCTCCCTGCAGGTTAGGGAAATGGGCTAGATCCTGATCCTTAGCATGCTCTAGACAAGTCATCAGAGTAATGTACTTTGGTAACTTCTGTGTGAGGACCATCTCTTCTTAGAGCATTAATGATGTTGTAGGGTTCCAGAGAACTTCTAAAATATTTTTTTGTTTTGTTTTGTTTTGTTTTGTTTTGTTTTGTTTTGTTTTGTTTTGTTTGGGGTTTTTTTTGTTTTGTTTTTAATATTGTGGTAGTGTCTTATGAAGTATCCAGACAGTATATATCCTCGTTCTCAAGAGGGCAAACTGCTCAGAATGTGAACTCAGGAAAAAAGAATATGTTTTTCAGAGTTGTACTTTTCTGCTGCTGTAATCATCCTTACAGGATACTGTGGAAGCACTAGATTTACCTTCAGCTCCAGCTGATTTTGAAATCCTTCAGAGCTTTAGGAATAAAACTGCACATATCCTCTAGATTTCTTTTATAGAAATAGATAAGATTTTGTAACAGCAAATAACACTGCAGAGCTGAACAGAATTGTCCTCCCGTAAGTGAGACTTGGAAATACTCAGACCAAATAACATTGTAGACTCATACTACACAGGCTCATAGAAAGACAAAGAAAAAATATTACATTACTCATGGTCAAACAGAATTCTTCTATGTCCATCTTGGCTGAAATTCCCATTAGTCATGGCAACCAATGAGAAATACAGAGCAAGAGATAACAACTAATTTAATGCTGACAGAGGTGGGATGCATTGATCTGTTTGGCAGAAAACTTCGTTCTTTTTTATTCCTATAATTCATATTTTCTCATTACTGGACACAGATGGCAAAATATAATTTTATTAACTATAACCATTTGTTTTGCGGTTCATCAATTAAATTGCAAAGAGTACAGAGACTAGTTTATGCTGGCTATTAACAAAAACAAGTTAGTAGCTAGAGCTATATCACAAATGGCTATAGATGGTGCATACAGTGCTTCAGGATCATTTGTTGCTATGACAATAATGAAGCAAAATAGCTGTGGTCTCTGAAATCTCGGGTTTTTCATCTTCCCAGAGAAATATCAAGTAAATACAAACTCTTCCTTCAGAACTACAATGAATTTACTTACATGTAAGTCACTCTCTGTTCATTAGACAATTACATTAGAAAAAAAAAACAGACAATGAATGGATTGTAAAGCTCTTGGAACAACCACTTCCAATGTTATCTACCAACAAAATCAGTAGTAGCCACCAAGAGAGTAACCTGATGGTCCCTGTAAACCTAACAACCACCTGCAGAACCTCCAGCATCAGCCAAGCACCTGTTTGGTAGAAGTGAATGAGGACTGCATGTCAGAATCTGCTCCAGATGTCCTGTCTCTTTTCTTACCTAGTAAGAAGTGCACCTCTTTTCATTTTTTAACACTTGGGCAACAAATTGAATTCTGAAAATTATTTCCACCTTAGTTCCTTATGTTTCCAAATAACGGCCCAGATTTCCTGACATGTTTCATCTGAAAACTGATTCTGAAAGGAAGTTTTGTCCTGCAACTGGTTGCCACAGAGTATTTTCTCCATAAACCTTTTTCCTATATATCCTAGTGGAGTGACCATTTTTTTTATGTCTATATATTTTTAAAATGCAGATAGCTCTTTTGTCTTTAGCACTGTCACAAATTATTAACTTTACCTGCAATGGTGCTGAATCACTAGTGATTTACAAAGATGCTGGGCTGGTGGTGGTTAATATATATCTACTAGCTCAAAAAAACCACCTTCTCTGATTATTTTCAGAAGCTGCTGAATGTCATCAGAAACTTGCTGCATGTGCTAGGATGTAGGATAGCCTCTGCTCTGACAGCAGCACACACTATATAAGATATTGGAAAATATCAGGGAGCCCATGTGCACAGACAGTTCAGAACATTGGGCTTTCCTGGGAATTGTTATTACACAGAAATTTACTAGAAATACTGGACTTTGAACATTTTCTTTCTTTGATTCAAAAATGCTCCATAATGGGTTATAAGGCAATGATCACAGTCTACTGCATAAAAGTAATGTGTTATGATAGCAAACCACTGGAACCAATCACACATCATCAGATCTCCCTGGCCACACTTCACTTACCACTGGTGGCAGCTGTATTTCAGCAATGGTCATGGATAGAATTCCTTCCAGCAGCTCCATATTTTGTTGTATGCTGGGAATACCCATCAGCACCCCTGTTTGCAACCAGCATACATGATATTTTACAGCTTTTGAACAGGGTTTTGTCTGAGCTAAATCTCCCTGGCAGACACCCTCACCACCTCACAGTTAGGTAAGCTGATTGTAAGTTGTTTACTCAAATAATCCTGAACACCAAAAGCCTGAAACTATTCTCCAGGTATTAGAGAACACAGAGCCAAAATGTCTTCTTTTCAGATATCCATTGCATATATTTTCTCCCATTCTAACAAAAAAGAGAGTTATTTCATGCCAATCTTCTTTCACGTCTTAAAACATTACATGTGGATGTATCCTCATTTCAGGAGGTCATATTCATTACAAGTTTAAACATGCTATCTAATGATAAACTGGAATCTACTAGAGTGACACGAATTTCTATAAGGAAAAGTATGCTAGGTGATAAATCTCAGTTTTCCTGTCTACCAAGCAATCGTATTTATTATATTGTTGCTAATTTTGGAAAACCTTTCATTTCCTTATCTTTTTATTTTTTTAATCCATACAGTCTGACAATGCCACAGTATTTTATGCTGTTGAGTATGGTTTCTATAAAATTTGTCAAAGGCCTTTTAAATTTTTTTTTCACTATTATCAAAACTGCCTCCATTGTTTCTTTTATTTCTCATGACACTTACACTGAAGTGTTGGTCACAGTCTCATTACTCTCCTTCCATCAAAGTTGCCTTCCTTCAGAATATAATGTCTGTTACAGAGGCAGCCATGCAAGGAGATCTAGTATCTGACCTCTCCTGTGCTGTGTTATGTTACAACAAAGATTCTCCTATGTTTCATCCAAAATGTTTTCTCAAAGTTATTTCAGATTTTTAAAAAATACTAAATTTTCTGTGTCTCTTCCTAAATTTCCTGCTAGTTTTGAGAATACATTCACTTCTAAGGCTCTAGAAAGTCTTTAGACATCTGCTTTTACAGAACTAGATTCTTCAGGTATTGCCTTGATTTATTAGCTCTTCACATGATTTCAATACAGATCTCTACTCTTAACAATCTAAAAACAAAAGAAAGTCAGACGTGAACTGCTTCTTTGGTACCTTGTGCATGCATTCTGTTTATCTGTTGGGTCAATCAGTGGGGTCTATTGGAGTTATTTGGTGAGGATTGTCTTATGTCCTGGATTTCTTTGGATCAAACACTTCTGACAGAGTTTCTTCCTCAGTAGACTAAGGATTCATGTGTTTGTTCTACTGTTTGGGAGTTTCTCACAGTGGCTGTCATACAGAGGCAGCCACGCATAAGAAATGTTAAGGTTACATACAAAGAAATGCCTATTGCCTGTAAAATCACCACGCACCCTCCTGGACCTTGGGTTCAAATCATTTAATAGGCAGTGAAAGCAGGAGCTCCAGAGCCATGGCCAGGAGTAAAAGCAGGGAAAAACCGGGTGTAAGTCTTGGAGGAAAGTAGATGAGGCCACCCAGTTACCCAAATATACATGTAGATGTTTTCAGTGGTGTTTGTCTTTCAGTGTCAGGGATAAGGCCATGATGACACTGAGCTTTTCTGTTTAACATTCAGAAGACACCACAAATAGGGTCACTAATGATGATTCTTACAGAGTTAGGAATATCTGTTGCTACTGTTACTTCAGAGGCCAGGTTTAGCTTTTTGAGCTTCCAATTAAGGTCCAATCACCTGCAATCATACAGGAGTTTTGGGCCAATGTGATGAATGAAAGCTGCTTGGGGTTTTCCTCATACATTGGTAACATTGGAGCTAAGGTTATTGCTTTTCTTTGTAGATTATGAATGACTGGAATACAAGAACCTTAGAGCAGCTGTGCATATCAACTTGAGTGTGACCATGTTTCTGTTAGGTATCAGAATCTCAGCCTAGATACTAAAATGGGTCAATGATAGTTCATGAGAAAGCAGTTTTTAATATTTTCATGTCTATAAACCTGTGCAAGTCAGCCAAGAAATGCACTCAGAAGTGTTTTCATTCTGCATGAAGTCATCTGCAAGTTCCTACTACACTCAGTGAACTTTTTTACAAGAAAGGAGAATTTGGAGAATTTCTAGATAGTGTTGCATTTCTAGAATGCTTATCCAGACCCTAATAAGTCCCCAGACTGGATTATTTCCTCTATCCTGATCTGTATGGAAGAGCTCCATGTGTATCCCTTGGAAGAGTGTGAAATACTAAAGAGCAACTGTTGGAATTCAGGGATATTTAAAAGGGGAACTGTTTTAGTGTCACATAATCTAGAGATCTAAAAAAAAACCTTGTTTAAATCTAGCTGCCTTTGTTAAAATTCTGTGCTCTGTGCAAATGCCTTGTTGTTCTGGAAAGAGAAGTGTGTGTGTTTGGCTTTGTCCGTTGGAGAGCTCAGAGACAGAAGAATGTGTAAGTGTGATGTTAATTCCAGCACACCAGTTTCTACTGAAATGACTCTACAGAAGATTTATTCTCCTGTCTATGCAGGTGCATAAAGAATTCTTTTAATGGGTGGTGCATATGCTGTTGTAAAAGAATAGACCCCTTTGTATTAAAATTACATGATTGGGATTTTAACATAAAAACTGAAAAATCCCACTGTGCAAAACTGACTTAAACTCAATTTCCCTCTCCCCCTTTTACAATGTCAAGATGCCTGAGTGCTCAAGTGACTGAATAAGTACTAAATATTTAATGCATGGAGGTTACATTAACTGAGTCTTTGATCTGAAACTTCTTAAAAACATCTTAAAAGCCCTTCAAAAATGGGTTAGTATTTCATTACAGTCACTTAAAATAGATTTATTTTATCAAAACATCCTGTCAGAAACCCCAAAGCTGTGATTAATAACCTACAGCATTTTGACTAAAGCATCTCCTAATACTGGTTTCTTAGTGTATTAACAGAGTGCCTGTTGTGGGTAAGAAAAATGGCTTGTCCTGTCACCTCTGTCTGGCAAGTGCATGTGTGCAGAGCTCCTTTGATGAGGGACTGAGCAGGTATATATATATTGCAGTATATACATTCAGATTCTGCATACTTACTGCTATTTGAACAGATACCTCTCGTTTAATTCAGAGAGGAACTTAGCTTTTTTTTCTTCACAGAACAAATGTAGTGGGGCAATTTTGTACGGATGTTTCTGTATAGTCGTGTTTTTACTAGTATTTGGGCAACATCAGCAATGGGGTAGATCAATAATTAGTATCACCCAGGGAAAATCCTGCTTGTTTTTAATCCATACAGCATAATTTGAGAGCATGGCTGTGTCAAGACTCTGTCCTTTACTTTTTGTTGTTGTTCAAAGGGCACCTGACAACAGCATGATGTTGTGTGGGTATCTGCTAGATGTGGAGAGGACAGAAGCAGAGGCAGGTCTCTGAGTGCTGAATTTCTACTTCATCCAGCAGATTTTTGTGAGGGAACTTGGCCTGCCCAAGACTGTCCTTTCCCTTGGGGTACATTTCCTCTCCATTGGCTTTGTGCACCTCTAGATCACGCTCTGCAATTCTCACTGTGGTTTTCCTAATACTACATGGACACACAACACTGGATCTTAAAGGATTAAACACGAACACATGGTCATTCTGGTGCTGCACTTTGAATTGTAGTTCTGAGCTCATGGGGTTCTGCTCCTGTTCATTGGTTCTACTTCTTAATTCCTACCTGCTTAACCAGTGGAAAGGAAGCCAAAACGATCCTTTCTGTCTCCTCAGGAGTGACTAGATAAAAGGAAAATGGTGTGTTCTAGGATAACAAAGGAAATTAAACATTAGATTGAGCTCACGGGAGGATCACATGTAGCCATTTGCCATTATTTTCTCAAAGCAAAAGTTAAGGATTTCTTCTTGAGTCTCCCACAATCCTAGTGAAAGGTACATGGCTAAACGCTCGTGGACCACTTTGAAAATACATTCCTTGTTTCTTCAGGGAAATGTGCCTTTGACAGTTCACAGCTTGTGTAGGAGATGCTTTGCATATAAAAACCACATGTAGATTGAATCCTGTTATATAAAGCAAAGCTGGTTTTCTGTGGAGTTCTTTTGTAGTACCAACATTAAAAGGGTTGTTATAAATAAAAGTGGAATATAATTATAAATGCCCTTCTGAGGAAAAAAAAATGCTTGATTACCTTTGAATTCTTTTGCCCTTTGAAAAGGTTATATTTAACTGGTTCGGTTTCTTACTTGATGTTTCAGTTCCCAAGGGAAATCAACCTCCAGTACGAACTGTTTCAATTGGGTTACATGACTTTACTTTGTGTCTTGCATTTGTTAACAGACAGGTTATATAACACTGCAGGCTAAATATACATTGCTCTGTTTTCAGCTACCACTGGCACTCTTGTGTTTGGAGGGATGACCAGAGAAGTGGGAAATAGTTTGCAAAACTTCTGTTGAAATTAAATAATTTAATAACATAAACTACTTGCGAGAAGAGACTTTAGCAGCATTCTTAAACTAGAAAAAGATATTTAATATTTGGATATGCTGTCCATCATCCATGTTTTTCTTATGCCCATTAAGTAGTGGGCCACATTCTGCATTCATTCCCAAAGTCATATAATCTGTGGAAGTGCTATTGACTGGAACAGAATTTCCATGAGTTACCAGTGTTGGTACTGAGCAAGTGTGAAAGTGTATGCTGCCTCTGAAATGCAGGAGCCTGAATTCTAGGGGGATATTTTCCATTTCTAGGTAGTTTGGTGTTAAACAGCTTCAGATTCATTATTCTTATATTTCCATCAAGTAATGCTTTCCTGCTAGAGGAGGAGATGAAAGGACCTTTTAAAAAAATATCAATAACAAAAAAGAAAGGAAAGAAAAAGGGGTTTCATACAGACTTTTTTTTTAGTCACTGATCAATAGCCCCATGAGAGTGCTGTATTTAGAGAAGAAAGGCAAGCAAGCAAGAATCTTAACTAACTAGCAGGAAGTTGATTGTAGCATGCTGGTGTTCAGGCAACTGATAAGAGGGAAGGAAAAATTTATGCTGAGAATCAGCAAAAGCAGGAACATGCTTTACCACTTTGCCTATCATTTTACAAGTGCAACATACTGCATGTTAGCTCTGGAGATGAAATTTAAACCAGCTTGATTAATTGCAGGGCATAAAAATTGGAATTGGATGAACAATGAGCTATGGTAAATGGTATTTTGATTCAGTATACAATAATGGTTGTATTTGAGGTGCTACATTTGGGGCAGAAATAAAAGTAAATAATTGTATAGGTTGGCAGCAATCTGTACATCCCTTATGGTGTAAGGTGGCACTGGAGGTGTCCATCAGTCCTTGTCCTGGCAGCTAATTCTTGGCAATAGGTAATGATGTATATAGTATAATCATTTTTACCTGTATAAATTCAGAGAGCTCAGTTAAAGCTTGTTGTGTTTCACTTTTATACAC
>JAOEGS010024276.1:47515-80611 GCA_025447755.1 Corythornis vintsioides
TTAATTATATCCTGCACTGGCAGGGGTTGGACTCAGAGATATCCAGGGTCCCTTCCAACCCCTGCCATCCTGTGATCCTGTGAAAAAGGGCCTAGGCTAAGGCAGCATGTTTGTATTTCAGAGCTGGAAATGTTTCTGTGTTTAATTATTTGTTGTTTTTGTTTGCAGTTTTAATTATTAAAAATGTATTTTCTACCCAATATTATTCCTGGAGGTTTTTTGAGCACTGCTGAGTAAGCCAAACTGCCTATATATTTCTTTGGAGTCATCAGTGCTCTTGGCAGGCACTGTTATTTTTGCAGGCTCTTACTGATTGGACTTTTTTAAATAAAGGTTTTGTGCTTTTTACTGTTACTTTAAATTTCTGTATCTAATAAGATAACTTTATTTATTTTAAAAATCTTCCAGAATGCTTTTTTCTGCCTTCTTCCCACCCCACTCCCCAAGCTTATTCCCTTTATTCACTGGGAGCCTGTCTTGTCTTCAGGCTGACTAAAGTGCTCTACTACAGCTTGTGTGTCAAACCCATACAGTGATAAATTTATGTTTATTCTTTCAAATTATTTTTTACAGTATTAGTGTAACTGAATTGCCTGTTTCTTCTATAACAAGTTTATTTAGAAATGTCTAAGAGACAAAAATAAATCCACCTCTGTCTTCTTCATGCTGGTTTAGTGTGTGCCTGGAGTTATCCTGTGTTCAGTGAAGTTAGAGTTCTAAGAAAGTCTGAAATTTTGAATTGCATTTGCAGGTCTGGAGTGGTGTGTGTTTTTAGCAAAACATTGGTATGCTTTGTAGGATCTTTATTATTATTATTCTAGTATTTGCACAAGAAGTTTGAATTGGAATGTTGGAATACTCGGATGCATAATGGTAGAGAGGGCTTTCCTGTCTGCTGATCCTTCAGATTCCTGCAGAGCTGACTCTGCTCTTCTTTACTTGTCCTGTGGATAATTTGTCATGGCTAACTTTAGTTATGACACGTTTTGTATTTCTTAAGTAAATTATTTTAAATGAATTTTAAAACAAGATAGCTCAATAGTTTCTTTCCATCTAAGCTACTGATTTTTTTCTTGAGGGAAATTATTAAGTTCTTCAGGTTTTGAGCAGTCCTTTTATTTAACAACTGTCTTTCTCCAATACACTTTTCAACACTTACAAGGTTGGCCTGTAATCTTTTAGGCAGGAAAATAGACTTTATCAAATTATGGTAAGGATGGTGACCACAAAGTCTTAGCTGAGAATTCACTTCTGTCTTAATGTCGCACATGTACCATCTCAGATGGTTTCTGTTCTGGATTGCATTTGACTGTGCAACTTGCTCAGATAAGGAGGGAAGAATGGAAATCTGCCTTGAGAAAAATGTTCCCCTGCTTCATTTTTTTTGCATAGTTGTTATTTGAATCAATATCAAAGTATAAAGATTCAGTGTGATCAAGGCTTTCTCAGTTTCCATCTGTCTGCAAAGACACTTCCCTGTCTAGGTTCAGAAGATGCCCTGCAGATCTGCAGCAGTGCCCAGACACTTCAGTGCCTTGAACTTCTCCCCCAACTCTTTCTGCTGTGTCAGCCAAAGTGCTTCCAACTTAACCCTTTCTACTATTCAGCATTACCCAAAATTAATCTTTCCCACGTTCGCTACTTTGATTTGCTGCCTTAGTAGACCATGTATCCTGATATGCAAACTGCTGCTGTAGTTTTTATCAAGCTTGTGATATTTGAAAGCAGAAACCTGTAATTTACTTCAGAAGTGACTAGTATGATTTGCTTTTGTTCTATTTTGCTTTCAATTACTTGATGTCATAACTGTCATTCAGGGCAGTAGCTTGGGAACAGGAGCTCTTAAGCATTTGTATTTTTCATTGTTTAAATGAATATTGTTCTAAGATTCACCCTGTAACCAGAGGAATACATGTATGCTCTGTGGTTTTAATACCTTTTGCATCAATGTTACCATTGTTGGTGTGTGGAAAAGCTCCTCTATAACCTCCTAATGCAAAATAATTTTATTTGTGGGCATATGGGAGCTAAACTTTCTTTCCCTTACAGTTTTCATTAGAGAGAGGCTTACTGGTACCATGGCAGAATGCTCAAATAAGCATTTTAATGTTGAATAAAGGTCAATGCTCTGGAATCTGAAACCATTAATCCTTTTGCTCTTAAAGCAGGCAGAACTTTTACAGACTAAATAAGGCATTAAGTGGTAGACTCTTACAGTTCTGAAGAGAAGAAACATACCTTCAAATTGCCTATTTAGTTTTCTAGAACTTTTATTCTGCTGTTGTTTGAATCAAAGTAAAATTGGTGATTTTTTTCTTTTTTTTTGAGAAGATTTTTTTTTTTTTAATTTATGTTTTGTTTTATTTCACAATGTTCTGGTGGGAAAGGATATTTCTGAGTTCACAGAGCTCTGGAAAAAGAATCCCCAGTGAATGAAGAGTCCATGTGTAGCACAGACAATGCCAGCACATTCAGATTGCAATAATATCAGTCTATGGGTGTAGGAGCCCTCCTGTTCAGAGGAAAAGCAGTTCACTTTAAATTAATTTCTGGACTTTGAACACTCATGGCAGCCCTCTAGGACATCACAGACTGTTAAATTAAACCTGTATTGCCTTCTGCTGAACTTTTAACCTATGTATGACTGAAGCCTGTCTTTTGGGACAGCATCCAGTCTTGATTTCAAGGCATCAGGAAACAGAGTATGTACTGCTTCCTTTGGTAATTTGTTCCAGGGTCTGATTACTCTCACTGTTAAAAACAGAAATCTAATTGTTGAGTTGAGTTAATCTTGGATTATATATTTATTTGTTTTCCTCTGGAAGCTAATTTTTCCCTACAAGATTAAAAAATCATTTCTTTGTATGGGGAGAGGCAGAGAGAAGTTAATCATAATGCAAGAGATCGTAGTATTTGCTTCTCACTTCGAGGTATTTTATTGAGCCCTCAAGTATTTTCTATGGGTTCTTGCTTCATCTATAACCATTTTCAACATCTTTTAAAAAATATATGTTGTGGATTTCCATCATTTTATGCAGTTTTACAAGTGTTGTATTTGGAAAAATGAGGCATTTCATCCTATTTACTGCTCTCCAAGCAGCACATGCAGGGATCTCATTGCTGGGATGTTTCAGTCGGGCTTTTGAAATCACAGGAGTGGGAAGGACCTTTGGGTAATCTTGATCACCCTTTCTGCATTGCAGGATCAGCACTTACTCTGGACAGATTTATGTGTTATTTCTGACAGCTTTTTCCAGGAGTATTCCAGAACTTCCACTGGCAATCTGTCTTCTCTACACTTCATTGCTTCTTACTACTTGACAGTTTTTTCCTAACCTCTCGCTTCAATCTCCCTGGCTGATCTTTAAGTCATGCCCTTTATGTCTTGCCCTATCTAACACCAGTACAAATAGCAGTTCAGGACTTTTGTGGTTTGTTTGTTTGGGTTTGGCTTTTTTTGTTGTTGTTGTTGTTGTTGTTTTCAGTTTTTGTTCGGTTTGGTTTGCTATTTTTGTTTGCTTGTTTGTTGGTTTGTGGGTTTTTTAGCTATTTTTTTTCATATATCCATATTTCTTTCTCTTCTTCAATGACCATAACTCTTACTTGCAGTGGTATATTCCAGTCTATCATTTTCTTCTGGCTTACCACCAGTTGCTTCCATTGTTTGGAACTGCTGTTCCTTAGGCTGGATGAAGTAATACAGCTGCAACTCTACCAGTGCCGAGTAGATGGATTTTTCTGTGAATTCCAAGCTCAACCTAAGCTATCTATTGCAGTAAAACTTTCTTTTTTTCTGGAGCAGCATATTGTTGATTGATTATCCAGCTTATGATCCACAACTACTTCTTATTTTCTACAGAATGGCTACCAAGTCAATGGTCCTCCCTACCAAGCAGTTAATTATTCTTAGCTAAAATACTTTGTATTTAATCTCACTGAACAAGCACTGTGGCTTCCAAATCAGATCTTTAAATTCACCAAGGTTATTTGAAGGCTGGTCACCTGTCCCATGTGTTCATAATGCCTTCAAGGATCTTGTCACAGCCAGTGTATTTGTGATGGTATTTTCTAGGTCATTAATCAAAATACTAAATACTACCAGAGCCGGGAGAGTTGTGTACGGATTCTCCCTTTGATGTGTCCCTTCATGTTGATTGGAACACTGCTCACCACTCCCTTAAGGATGATTTTCTGAATCAGTGATGACCCCTCCTTTGTACTATTTCCATCCAAATCATGCTTCCGTGGTTTGCTTAGAAGATTATAAGTGGAAGAGGATCAAAAATAGTCATAAGTACTCATGACAACTAATGCTTTCCCTGTGTCCACAAGGCCTGTTACCCCATCAGGGAAGAAAATTAGATTGCTTTGACATGATTGCTCTCGACAAATCCGTGTTGGATGTTGCACATGTTCACATTACCTTCCAGGCACTTACAAATAATCTGGCTATTTGTTTCATTATTTTTCTATGAATTGAAGATAAGCTGTTTGGCTCAGATTGCCTTTTTGTTTGTTTGTTTTTAATTCATTACACTTGCCCTTATTATGGTCTTCTTTCTTCTTCACTTGCTCCATTGTCCTAAGACCTAATGACTTTGAGATTCTGAGCTCTCTAGCTACTGTTGGATGAAGTTCATTAGACTCAGCCCATTTAGAAACTTCTACCTTACCTTAGTATGCTCTGAATATTGTCTTTCCTTTTTGAGGCTCAAGTCTGGCCCTTGTCAGAGATAGTAATTGTAATTACAATTGACCTTATATTAAAGACTGAAGTGTAAAAAAGAAGATATTCATTAGTCTTTTTGGCATCATCATATCATGTTCCACTCCTTTCTTAAGGAGTGGGCTAGCCTTTTCCTTGATATTCCTCTTACAGGAGTATCCATAAAGTGATTTTTATTCCCATTCATATCTGTATACATTTGCACCTCATACATACTCATTTGAATTTTTCACTTTTATCCCTAGCAGATGGGGGCTTCCTTTCCATTGCTATATTGATTATTGTTCTGTAGCTTTATTTTGTGGTTTTATATAAAAATGTATTTTCTTATTATTTCCTTTTGCTTACATTTCCTTGCATCTAAATCCCATGTAGTTTGAACTGGCCCAAATAACACAGTTATCCAGTTTCCATGACTAACCTGCCCCTTGTCATTATTAAAAACTTTGGCTGTTTGTCACCCATAGCTGACAGAGTGCAGACACCTTTTCTTCTAGATCCTAAATTAAAAGATTGGATAACATTAGGGTCATATATATTTCTGTGGATTTCTATCAAAACCATCTGCATTATTTGCTAATTCTTTAATTACTAGTTCTGGGGAATTTCCTTTACTCAGCTCTTCATGAATTGAACATATGCTTTATAGACTTTATGGAATTACCAGTTTTTAAATCCTAGTGCCATTATGACAGAAGTCAAAAACATAATGAAATTAGCTTTCCAAAAACAAAAGTGAGGAAAAGGAAAGGTAGGACAGAAAGGCTGGATTAGTAAATGACTAATATAATGATACACAAAAATGTTCCTCTTATTGACAACAGAATATAGAACTTTATTTGTGAAATTAGGGGAAAAAACAAAGATAGGACAAGGAAAAGATCCCTGTGTGTGCAGCTTCCTTTCAGGAGTATATTTCCTTAATGTCTACTCTGCTCTTTTTTTCTGCTCTCTAGATTTCTCTGACAGAGATGCAAAGCTCCACCAAAACACATATCTATAGCTTTCCACGGGAAAACCCCGAAGCCTGTGGAGCTCATCTTATTCCTAGTCTTTGAACCTGATCTGTGCTTTGGATTGTGGCTTCCATTGTTTCAGTGATCACACTTTCTAATGCAGTACTATTGCTTTTGACATTTATATTGAATGAGGAACAGTTTCTCAGAGGTCTCACAGATCAAAGACAGATTTGCTAGCCATCACCAGCCCTGTCCCATCTAATGATATGCATTGACAATTATGATACCA
This sequence comes from Corythornis vintsioides, assembly GCA_025447755.1. Lineage (NCBI taxonomy): Eukaryota > Metazoa > Chordata > Aves > Coraciiformes > Alcedinidae > Corythornis > Corythornis vintsioides. Next base: position 53,490 of record JAOEGS010024276.1, read on the forward strand.
AATGCTTTGTGATTGTTTATAGATCTTTTCTCGATTTAACTAATTGAAGTTACTATAATATCACTGGCAATACAACAAAGATAAAGAGGGAATAAAAGATTTGATTAATATTGTGAATTAATGAGATAGGCCATTTGCTTACAAGGAAACCTGAAGGTTAGTCATTCATACTCTAACAAAAATCAGCCTTTGTGAGATCATATTATAGCTAATTGAAGAAGGCAAATTCTAAATGAGAGTCATCCATTACTTATGTACAGCCTTGTTTATTGTATGACCAGATCTGACTTGCTAGTTAGGATTTCTTCATGTAGAAATGTATTTCTCTCCATATTTGAGGATAGGAGTGAATGTGGCTCTGTCACATTTCATTACTTTAGACTTTACTCTGTTTCATTTCAGTCTGCTGTAGGACTGCAGCTGAAATGGGATTATTGACCCCTACCATTGATCACGCTGCCCCAGCCTGCACGCGTGTGTGTGCAGTTAGCACCACTAGCAAAATATGAACATCTGAAGGGAAGAATAATACATGATCTGCAGTGTAAATAATATCTATGGATCTTGCCATTCTCTTACTTTTTTATCCCACTTTTTTTTTTTGTGTGTGTGTGAGGTTAGCTTAGTCTGTCAGCAGGATGAAAGGAAAAATTGCTACACTTGCGCTAAATTTCCCCTGAGAAAGTAAATTATGGACAAGCCTCCAAGGACAACCCAGAAAGAAAGGGATAAGATATTGATGTGCACTGTACCTCTCACTCTTTCTTCCTTGTCCCACAATTGAGCACTCCTTCAAAAGTTACGAGTTCCTTGTTAAATTGAATTCCTCTTCTCCTTGTCTCACAATTTATTGTGATGCTGAAAATTTTATAACTTGGTAACAACTGGCAGCAGCCTCATTTGTCCCCACGAAAGACTAGCCAGGTTGGAATAGGTTTTGAAACAGAGCCATGAATGCTCACACTTAGACAGATAGTCTTGTAATTTCCCAGTTGATAGGAACTTTTTTAGTTACTGTATTTTTTTCATCCATTTTAACCATTATCCTTTCAGGGCTGGGCAGAGAGAAGAGGGAAGGAAGTGGAAGACTGGTAGGGAAGAAGTGAATTTTGAATTGTGAGTTTAATTGTACCAGCATCACTATGAGCATCACCTGCTGATTTGTTTAAAGAGGTACTGACAAACCTTGCCTCCTGAATTTCATGCTGCAATGTTCTGGTGGCTTTGAGTAACCTCAAGGGACATTTTATGAGAGTTTTTAAGGATTTACTTTTATGCCTGTTCATGGATGCTTTGGTTGTTGATTCCCAGGTTGATAAACATTTTTATTGGCTTTATTCCACTAAATAAGGCCATGTAATTGTTTTTTGGTTTTTTTTTTTCTCTCTCTAAATGTGTTTTAATAGAGGACAGAAGATGGGAGATGTTATATTTAAACTATTGGATTTGATAGTGGTGTCTTTCTTCATGGAGCCAAACACCATGAGATGCTGGAATTGTTCCACTGGAGAAAAGCTGGGGAGGGGAGAGAAGGATTGGCCTGGTTTCACCTCCACATACTTTGATTCACTGGTATTTGACTCCATGATGAACTGCAGATCCCCAGAGCTCCCTTGTGTCATGGTTCTTTGTGTCCCAAAAGCTGCCGAAGTTGTCACTGCTTTCAGGTTTTCCCAGCCTTTTCTTGCAGGATAATAGATGAGCTGATAACTGACGTGTTTTAATTGTCCACTACATTCTTCATCTGTCTTTGGATGATTTGCTTTTGGATCTCTTCTTTCACCAGCCTTTCATAGTATGGTGGGGAGTGGCTGCACATTGCTCTGAGATGCTGCAGAGTGCTGTGAGCTGCTCTTCTGAATGGGCAGGGGGAAGGGTGGAGGTTCCTCAGGCTGTGGGTCCTGATACTGTGACTGGCCAGGGAAGGTGATTAGTTTTTGGCCATTATAAACAATATCTAGTCTCTCAAAATAGAGGAATCTTTTGAGATTAACATCTGATAGCCAAGCCTTAGCTATTCAGCCCTTGGCCTGATTCTTTCTGTGTCATGCAAACCACAATAGAGATCTGAACAAATAAAAATAGCTTCTAATGATTCTTTTTTTAAGATATACAGTGTATGATCGAAAATATTTGTATCAAATCTTAATGTTGGAAAGGAATTGCCTTGGCTTTTTTCCCCTCTGGTAGCATTCTCTGCAGTCATGCCGGGTGCTTAATTCTGTTGAGAGGGAAAGCAGAAAGACTGACATACTACATGACATTCCAGTTATAGAAGAAAAAAAAAAATCTAGCAGATTGACAGGCCAATAAAAATACACAGAAGGTTTTTCTCCTTTCCAAGGATATGTGTGCAGGAATGTGGGAGAGGAAAAGTCTGGGGAGGGCGAAATATGTAAGATTACATATAGACACAGAAATATATATGCATATATGCATATGCCCATGTGCCCAAACATTAGTTCAACAGCTAATGGTGTATGTTCAAAATGTCTTTTTGTGAAGCAATAGGTTTTTCACTGTTTATCATCATACCTTAATCTGGGGCTGCTGTTGGTGTGACAAGTTGACCAGAATTTCTTCTGTGTGAGTTCTTACAGGGCAGAGAAGCCTAGGCTGTATGAACAGGAATAGGGTTTTTTTCTGGTGCACCACTAACCCAGAAATGAGTGACACTTTGCTTCTGTTGAGCCAGGGTTGTTGGGTACAAAGACTGGGAATGGGAGGAAATAAAGTTATGAGTAAATACCTCTGTTTAAAGTGGAGTTATACATATTAATCAAAAGATTTACATAACATGGTAGAAATGAGCTTGAGCCCTAAATTATAACACCTCTCTTGTTACCCTGTAAGTAATATCAGGACACAAACTGTCCAAATTTTCCTTCTAAACAAGCTTGGAAATGTTGGACTGCCAACATCAAATAGTAAATAGCCCTAGTGATACTTGGCTTATGAATGGTTCTTGGAGTTAGAACATTCATTTTGATATAACAAGATGACCGTTTGAGCTATTACAATATAAAACAACATATTACATATGCTGCCTCCTCAGTTTCTTACCTAGATTTAGAAGAACTTTTTATTTTATTGCCTCCCCTTTGCTACTTTTAGGAGAGCAAGTCTTCCTGGCTTTATTCAGCCAGCATGGTTAGTCAAGGAATGACATTTAGTCTATAGTACTATTTAACATTCCCCCCAGTGTGAGGGTGTATATGTGAAAAAGCTTGAAGGAGAAAGAAGTGCAACAGTTCTTGCTCAAAATGTGTTGTTCATACCTACCTCCTCAGCCTTTTTTTCCTAGTGCCCCTTCCTCAGAATGCTTGATGAATTTCCAGGGAGGTGGAGATTGAGAGGAAATGATGCTGTGCAATGTGCAAATTTTCTTTATGGTAATAGGACTCATTTGCTTCAAGGTACTTGTGTGACTTGTCAGAGTCCTTAGTAGCTGCTGTTCAGGTTTTGTCAGTATTCACACTTACAGATTTGTGTTGATCTGAATGCTACCTCTCATTGAAGAACAGGTAAATAAGCTTTTTGTGTGGTTTGGGACTTTTTTTGGTATGCATACGTGGTTGGTTGGTTATATTTTGGTTAGGATTTTGGGTTTTGTTTTCTTTTGTCTTTTAATAGTTTTCTTGTGAATTAACGTGGTCAATTACTTCAACAGGATTACCAGGTATCAGCTTCTAGACTTGTCCATGGATGCTGATGATGTGATTTATATTTCTTTGTTTGCTCTTACATTTGTCTACATAATTCAGAGTCAAACAGGAGATACTACTCTCTGACAAAGTTCTTAGGTAACAGCCAGTGTCCTTTTTCCCAGTATTATTCTACTGACACCCAGTCTAAACTCCTGTGATAAAACTGGTTAAATTGTCAGGCATTCTCAGCTCTGCTGGACTTTCACAGAAACTGCAGATATTTAGCACCATCAGACCTGGAGTTGACAATATGCTTCTAAAAGGTGAGGAAATAGTGACAAAGTTTGAGTCCTTTGTGACTGATAGTTTTATAGTTTGCTTTCTAAGTTCCTATATCAGCAAAAATACACGTATGCACAAACACTTGGATATTGTTTACTGTAAAAAAGTGTTCCAGGAAGCATCTAGAGATACATCCTAATACAGATGTAATATCATGCTGGGCTACTTTAGCATAAGACCCAATCAATGTCTGGTACCATTGTGTGCATAGGAAAGCCAAGGTCTTAAATGCAACAATTGAGCCATTTTGTAGCTTTGCTAATTATTAGAATTAGTCTGTTTCAGCCAATCAAAAATTGCATTTCATTCTCCAAAAACTGTTTTCTTTGTCATCAGTGATGCCAAGTCTCCTTTTGCCTGACTGGGTTAAGAGCCAAGCTGCTCAGCTCTGTCAAAACTCAGGCAATTCTGTGTGGGTGCCAAAGCAGAACTTGCTAGTCCCCAGTCAGCTTTACAGCCCCAAATTGCTGAATGAACGGGATGCAAGTGGCAGCTGGGGTTCACAACTCGCGATGGCAGCTCAGGGGGGCTGTACCAAAATTCCTCCTTGAGTTCAATTTTATCCTCTTTTAGACAAAGTCCCAGGCAGTGTAGACAAAACTGCTGTCAGAGTATAAGCTCTGTTGAGGCAAGTTTGTTTCTTTCCTTATTTAAAATGACATATACATCTCTGACTGCATAGCCTGAACAGAGTATTCTTGCGAGGGTTTTTGGGGTCCTGTGCAATAATTCATGTCTTAAAGAAACAACAGTGTGAATATGTATTGACAAAGGAGGTCTGCACTGTGCAGCATGCATACAGTTCTGCTTTCTGACCAAAGTCTGATGTAGGCTCTCTACTATAAGCAATTTTACTGTTATAATATAGTTTATAGTCAGTATACAACTAAGACCCTTGGAGCCAGCTTCTCGGCATCTCTGTGCTTTGTTGTCCCATGGCACGTGCTCTCTGTGTCAAATACTTTGTTGGGCTGAAGTGTCTTAGACTGCACAACTTGGCAACCTGGCAATACCTAGGAGAGAAATACCTGGGTGACTTATCTGGCTTGTGCCTCCATTGCATTCGTCTACGTGTAGGTGCACGTAAGATATTTCCAATGCTAACCAGAGCCAGGGAGGCTGCCAGAGGCTGAGCCAGACCCATGTTGTGTCCCAGCATTGTGGTCATGAGCCTAACAGAGCCCAGAAGGTACTGTCCGTTTCCCTTATTGTCAGGCAAATTGCATGTGCCACTACCAGCATCTTAAACATAGTCCACTTAAATCTTAGTTGCCAAATCAAGGGGGTGTCCCTGTAATCAGCTCTGTGTTTACCCTAAACAGTGTGTGTCCTTATTAGTGCCTTTTCAGTCCCCTCAGACATGCTGCTATTGATTGAATAAACACCAACAATAATCTCAATCAGCAATGAGACATGACAGGCACACACACCGGAACATCACGGGTACTGTCAATAACGTTGGGAGGTTTCATTTGCATTCATTGCCTCATTATAAACATCACACTGTGGTTTTCTCAACCTGCCTTTACATCTCCTTGAGTGCTGTGCTTGTTCAGATCTGGTTCTGCAGGGTTGAAGTTGGGCACCTGTCCCTTGTGTCGCCCATTTACCAGAAGTATTTGTAAGCAGCTTACAAAGGTCCGTGGAGACAGCAGCAGTTTGGCCACACGCAGCCACAGCTCTGTTCTAGGCAGAATGTGCAGTGTTCTAGATCCAAATGAAATCCAAGGAGCGAGATGAGACAGGCAGAAAGAACCAGCCTGGGAGCTTGGCTGGGATGTGTTCCTGTTACAGAAGCAGCCTGGGCATCTGAATTACAGGAATGGTCAGGACTATGATTGTTGCATTGCAGATGAACGATTATGTCTTGTGCTTTCTAACACCATTTCACAGACATAGTTCTGACTCATAATAGTGCTTGGAAAACAGTGACCTGCTGAGTCATAAGCATCTTTAAAGAAGCTTTTATTTATTTGTGTTATTTATTTATTGCATTTCCAGTTCCTTGATGTTTATATTGCACTATCAGTAAGCAGTGTGTGAACAAATAAGATGATTTCAGTTTTGGTCAGAAGATCTTAGAAACTAGGAGAAAGGCTTAAATAAAATTCCTCCATATTTGGTTTACTTAATGTCTTTTTTTTTTTTCTTTTCTTTTCTGGAATTGCACACAAAATACCCACGCTTCAAACGCTGCTCTGTTCACTTCTTCCTTACGTGGGAAGCTCTCTCATCCATATATGCCCAACTATATAATAAAAGCAGAAAGAGCAAACATGAGCTGTTTCCTCTGACTTCCCCGTTTGCTGTCTGCCTGCCTTTCATGGTTTCTTTATGCAAGCAAAAATATTTTGTGAAGCATAAAGCCCTGTGGCAAATGCTAATCTAACCAACAATCAGGAGAATAATTGTTTTGCAGGGAATATTCTCATTCTGTAATAGGGAACAAAAGCCTTGCAATTAAGACAACAGAACATTAATAACACACATTTATCATTCTATATGAGCTTATTATTTCCAGTCCTTTGCAAATAGTTCTAATTTATATAGCATTCCTTACAAAGCTGTATGTTAATGTGATCTGCATTGCTGTGTTAGTATCCAGAAATATTTTTAGCATCTTGCACTATAAACTTCTCTTCTCTGGTTTCTTTGAAGGACAGAGGACAACCTTGAAATCCATGGAACATAGTCTTTCCAGCCTGATACTCTCTACTACCCTCTTCAATGAGGCTAAAACCTGGATTAGAGTTCCCTTTTAAAACAAATCAAATCCCTTCATTTTCAACTCAGTTTTATCAGGCTCCTTCCTCCTACCCATCTCATTTTGCCCTTCATACTCAGACTTCTTTCTTGCTCTCAGCTGGCTGTTTATGCTGAGCCGTGCTGGCAGTCCCATGCTCCTAGAGGAGAATCTGTGCCTTTTCCTACACTGTCCCATATGTCTGGGCTATTTTTCCCTACTTGGTCAATTCAGATAAGTTTCCATACTCGGTTCTCATGCATAATCCCAATGTTACTTTCTCCTTTGCTCTCTGAGACAGATGAATTTACTGGGAACGAAGCCATGGCTTCATACTGGTGTCTCTCGGCTAAAGAGCCACTGGCTGCATTCAGAAAGGAGAATAAAATGCACATGTTAAAATGCCACTGCTGCTAGGTTGCAGATGTGAGTACTTAATACAGAATTCTTCTCAAAAAGGTGGTTTTGTTCCATTTTAGCTGTGTTTAGCTCTAGTACAAAAGCTTGTGTAGTTACCACGGTCCCACAATATGTATTTTGTGCATAGAAAGCTGAATGGTGATGGAATGGTTCAAAAACTTGTGGATTTTATTCTTTATAATCTCTTTAGCAACATGGAATTTTTTGGGTTTTTTGTGAATACTGAGGACTTGGGTGTCAAAAGATTATTTAAAAATATAGTAAATCATCTCTGTGAATGTGTCTAGCTTGTAGCTAATTTTTGTCTTCCTATGACTGTTGCAGTCTGATGCAATTCTCTGGTTGAGATTAAGGGAATGAGCATGTGAATAAATTACTGATATTTAAACAGAGGTGTTAATTTGCAATGCATGAGCTGCTCCATAGTAACTGCTTATGTGCATGCTCTGACCTGGTGATAAATGGGAAGAAACTGCCAGTTTACACCAGTTAAAGTTAGGGCAAAGAGAACAGCTCTTCCTCAGAATGACTTGTCTTTTCCCTTTAGAGGGTATTTGCAGTGAAGTGCTCATGAAGTGATGCTGTTAGAAACAATGTAAAAGATAATCAAAGATAAAAAATGAAGTTAGAAGTTTGAGAAATTGATTTGCTTATTGGATCTAGAATCCAAGTTGTCATAAATTGAATGAGATAACTTTCCCAACATGGTTATTGCTTATGCAGAGTGAAGTGTGTAGCATCTCTGAGATCAAGGCCTTCTATGTGATCTTCCTTTCACTTATTTAACTCCAGTTTGTTGGCATTCTTTGAGATTCAACTCTTTAGAAGTGTTTCTGATTGTTTAGACACCCTGGAATAGCTGAGGCACTTGCACTGGGGTAGCAAACATGGCAGAGATCTGTAGGAGACACCTTCCCACAATGGCAGTTACAGGAAATTCTTCTGTTTGGGCAATTGAATTCATCCTGGTTACTATCCTCCATATTTCTCTTAAACTTGTCAGTTTAAGGTTGTATCTAGGTTGGACTGAAGCTTTGATATCTATTGCTCTTTCAAACCCAAATGGGAATTAAAAGTGAAATCATTAGTCTGAAGTATGTGAACTTGAATCAGAATAAAACCCAACATTCTTTTGGAAATTAGCTAAGATTTACATGGTTTTACTCTGTTCACTTAGTGACTTGATTTATTCAGTTACTAGTGTACCTGAAGAATTTACTACTTTTCTTAACCAGTGTTTGTCAGCCCACTGTAGACTGGGAATACAGGCAGTAATAACCTTGAAGAAACAGTTATTAAAGTCAAAAGTGCTATTCTAAAAATCACCACTAAACAACTTTTAAAGATTCAGTGTTGCAGCTTGGATTCCCAGGCCATTTTTATCTAATTTCAGTCTCTTTGTAAACCCTCTGTCTTTGTTTTTTGGGGTGGAATAGAGGTGGGGCTGTAGACCTTCTTTCACAATTAGAATTATTTATCCACATGTCTTGTCCTGGTTTTTATCATGTATCACTAACCATTCACCTATTCATTATTTTATACATTCTTATGGTAAAATCATGTGGAGGTTAGATATGGTCCCAGAACAGACATTGCAAAGAATGAAGATATGCAAGGGAAAGTCAAAGACTTCAGAACATGGTATTAAATTTTTATTGATATAGGCACTTGGAGGAAAAAAAAATTAGCTCAGAGAATAAAGGGTTATGCCGCTAGAGACACAAGTGCTATATCAGTATAGAGAATGAAGGAGGATGAGGACAGGAGCAAGGGGTGTATATAGTTTTGTTTCATTTTGTTTTGGGTTTTTTTTGTACCTTGGAAGCCTGGTTTCGAATTTGGGTTTGACAGTGAGATAAATATAGCATATATATTTTCCACTTTTCCTATCCCAAACCAAAACAAATGTTTCGCTCCAGGGTATTTTTGGAATGTACAATAAATCAGTACTAAATAGAAAAAAAATATTTAAACACTATCAAAGTGTTCTTAAACATCCACTGCCAAACCATAATGGTATTCTAATACCACATAATGGGGAAGGAAAGTAGGACACTTAGGGAAAGTAGCTTCTGAGATAAATGTACTGTATTTATTTTGGAGGGAAGAGAGAGGGTCTTATGAGATTTGTTTTTAGTTTAATGAGTGGAATTTATGGTAGCAAATAATTTCTTATAAGAATGTGATGTGAGACAGATTTTTTGTGCCCCTTGGATGTACATGGTGGAACTCCTACAGAGACAGATCCTTCCTCTGTTGAACCAATGAAGGGTTTCTTTCAAATGAGGCAACGGGGCTTGGGCTTTTTTTCTTTCTAATTAGAGCAGCTGTTTGTCATTTCATTCAATCTCATGCCAGTCTGACTGAAATAAGTGATAAAAGTTGTTTTGGGCTGTGTGTTTTTCCATTCATCTTTTTATCTGAGGAGCTGAAAATTTTTATACTGCAGACACATCTCTAATTTAGTCTGTTGTTACAACCATCACATTTCTGACTAAGGGAAACAGAACAAGCCTCACTAGGAGCTCACATACTGTTGGGATCTGGAATCATTGCAAATTAAATGCTGTTATATAAGTTTGCCCTTCAAAAATTTGCTTTGGGAATTTCTAAATCCAAATAAAAAAATCCTTTGTTGCCAGTTAATGGAAAAGTTGCCACCAAATGCTATAAAGTACATGCTGTTAGGTATTAGTGCACAGTGTCCACAATGTTACTAGGGGGCTTGAAAAGCTGGATTAGCTATCTTTTGGGAGTTAATTTGTTTATATCACTAAGTACGTGGTCAACCATACAGCAGTGTGATTAGCTGCTGTGGATTTCTGTTGGCACAGTATCACTTTTAGTCTGTCATGTAATTATTGTATTTTAGACAGGTTAGCAAAGGAGAATTCTTAGCTTGTAGTTACTTATTCTCTACTATCTTTTGAAAAAAAAAAAGCCAACAAAAAAACAAACAACGAACTACCTGTCACTGCTTTATATAATCTCCCCTTACAGAAAGTGTTCTCTATCTCAGAAAATACATAAAGACCAGATTTTGCCCTCTGGACACCTGCAACTTAGTGGTCAATCTGTAAAGCTCCTGTTAAGTAACACAGTGACTTCTCAGTATTTCTTTGTCCTTCGTCTCTGTTCCTTTTTAAGGATCTAAGTGTCTGAGTAGAAGCAAAATGAACTACAAAATGAGCTATTGCTGATACTTTTGTTCTCTGAAGTCTGGATTATTATAACTTTGTTTGGTTTTCTCACGTATTATGGGCAATTTGTCAAGTAGACAACATTAGTAGAATTGTAGTTTTAAAACACTTCTGATCACAATCTATTTGGCTGCAGTGGGAATGTGAAAAAAAGTTGTAAATTGGTTATTACCCTGAGTGCAATTTCAATATAAAAAATGCCTTTTAAAGTGAGACAGAAAAATGAGAACTTAAATCAATGAGAAGGTGTGTGCTGACTGTACAAGCACGAGGTCTCATTGGTTTCTATGTTACTTTCTGTGGAGGGTAAGAACGATCACAGCCCATTCCCTTGCAAAATAATTGGTTCCAAATTACTGAACCTGCTCTGTCCCAGTGCCTGAACTGCCTGCAGTAGCCTGGGGCTTGTTTGCTGTGGCGGGAGGAGGGAAAGCAAGGACAAAATTGGCATTGGTGATTAGCCAGACTCTCATCCCTAACTACATAGTGTCACATAAGACCATGTTTGAGATTAAAGCTTTGTGCAATCTCTATTTTGACCTTCCCACATGTTTTGCATAAAACGAGGTCCTCTTGAGTATGTATTGTAATCCTCTTTAAAAGGACAAGGTGACATCTGAAGAACAAAGATATGGACATTAATGTAGGACCTACACATTCAGCCCTTTGCTAATTACGCCGAACACAGTGGAGTACCCTGAATATACAGTGTCCAGGGCCACATGGATTCTATAGCATATTGTGTGTACAGTATTCTGCACAGCCTGGCAAATGTTAGTGAATTCAGTAGCACTTCTGTGGCAGTAATGACATGTAACCATCTGTGATTTTGCACCTACAGAAGCCAGTGTCAGCTGTTGAAGTTCAGCAGCCCTGGCTTTGCATGAGTTTATTGCCAAAAAAGCTCCCTCATTTACTAGCCCTGGAATTCAGATAACCCTTTCAGTGAACTTAAAGGTTTTACGTATTATAGAGCAAAACAGTGCTCCAGAGAGAAAATCTCTACCAGGCTGCCTTTCTTAATAAATACTGTTTGTACACTGCAGTGCTTTTATAGAGTAAATAAGAACTTGATATAAAACTAATAGCACTTCTTGTACTGGGACACTGGTTAGTGCTCCCACTGGTACTGGGGCCTTTCCTTGCAGGCAGTGTATGAAGCTACACAGGGACATGAGCTTTCCTCTGAAATATGGAGTGGGGAAAAGGTAAACCGAGGCACAGGATGGTGAGCTGGCTTTCCAGCCTGTACTGCAGCACCATGGGGAATCCATGAGTAAAATCTCTCTCTTGATTTTCCCACCAGAGCCTTAAACACCATTTTATACCATCTGTCATGAAAATGAATAGGATTGGCTGGCTTTCTCTAGCTTCAGAATCTGCTAGCAGGCGCTCGTGTAAATGATTTTATATAATTAATCTCGGAATAAACACAAACTTTGTTTATTCTGCTAATGAGAGGAGTTTTATTAAACGGGAACAGATCTCAGCCCTTTATCTCCAGAATGTGAGCTGAGCTTGGTTTTTCTCACACGGCCACTCCAATTCATCACAGGTGTCATTGTGCTGCTTGCTGTCTCCTTTTAGCAGACTCCTGTGGAGCTACCCAGTCTTTCCTCATGGTGCAGACCCCATCAGCCTTTTCACTTCAGTCCTACTGCATGGACAAAACAAGTAATAAGGAGATGAATGAAAAGGACCATGGGACCATGGAGCCTATGACCTGCCAAATCATTTATTCTCTATGCCATAAATATTTGGCATCACAACAGCTGCTTTCTGTAGACAGATATTTTTTAGTTTCCTATTATGAACAAGACCCAACGTTGTTATGTTCTAGATCATGGTATAAATCCTTTAGATTTCAAGGTGGACAAAGTAGTGAAAATGTTTTCAAGATCATGCTAACATTTCCAGTCTTCAAAACTGGAAGTGTAAGAAAAAAGTGGAAAAGTTTTTGCTAGAAGGAATAGGAGAGGTTATTTTAAACCAAGATTTTCCCATATTTCAAGTTCTTCCAACTTGCTGATAAAGCCACGTCAGCTACAGTGCAAATTTATTTATTTTTTTTTCACCACTTCTTTTCAGTGGGTCAATTAAAAATGTTCAAAGACAATTATAATTTTTTGAGTAGTTGATGAATCAAAAAATATTAGTTGCAAAATTTGGCCTAATGGCAGCTTCATACGTGATGACAAATGTAATAGCTTTGCCCAACTCACTGACATCAGATAAAGGATCATTCTTCATAATTCTTGCCATTATGTGATTTAAAGAAGAAACATACATTGCTGAGAACACACAAATGATTTTCTTTATCATTGAGACTGCAGGAAAAGCAATTTCTTTAATAATAGTTTGGTAAAAAAAAAATGCTAATGATTTAAATGATGTTAGTCACAGCCTTTGAAGCTGTGCTATTTCTGCTGCAGAACAGGAAATCTCTCCAGCCATTGGAGGAACACACAATCCAGAGAAAAAGAGCTGAGAGAAAGCCACAGCTCTGCACTGGGAAAACTCACACAGAACTCATGGACACTTAATTATAAAGAATACACATTGAGTTATTTAAGTTATCTGACTCTGTTCCTTTAGCCCTAATTAGGATGTTTGCAGTGCAAGATCTTAGATGTAGAACCATTAAAAATATGAAGGTTTTTGTAAACCTCTCAAAAGGGGAATAGCCCCACAGTTTCTAGAAGGAGAAAGTCTCTTCTCTGCTACAGTAGCAAGGCACTTAGAGAGAGTCTGTTCAGACTCCCAAGACTGGAGGCTTAATTAGTAGTTAATTCTGTGGGTAGAAAGGCTGGCTCCTAAGAACTGGATCCTATTGACAGGGGTTTTTTTCCAAGTACCATAAGTTATTACAAAATTTTTTTTTGTGTAGTTATTATACAGCTTCTTTATTCTCAAGGTAAAGATCTTAATGGATGTAATGAGTATTTATAGCTTAAACAATAATGGTGCATAACTACTCGGATCAATGTCGTTAAGGAAAATCAATAATAGCAAAATCTCAATATGTCAGCACTTAACTGGGAGCTGGTGTTGCCAGTGTCCACCACACAGCACATCTTCAAGATCAAATGGGATTTTTTTTCTATGTTTATGGTATGGCAGCGACATTGGTTTTACACGGGTCTGTAGGGTTAAAATGAAAACCATTGTATGGTACTGTAAATGTGTTTATTCAATGGGAATAGCATTATGACTTTCAGTGCTACCCTCCTGGTCTTGTGCTGCATTTAGCATATTAAAACTGCAGGAGCCTAACATCTGTACTGAGGGGTGGAAGTCAAGGGAGGGTCTATGTAGCTGCTTTCTGAACTCAACTTTCTAATGATAGTTTATAATTTTTAAGGAAGGCTGGAACAATATTGTTTGAAATACTTCAGCAGTCTTTGTGTTTGCTGATAGTTCTTCTTCTGTATGCAGTAGAGACAGTGTTTTCCTGATCTATTTCTACTGATAATGAAGTTAAAGAATGTTTTTGTACAGAGATAGCTGGACCTGCCTCTCTGTATCTTCCTTTGTGTCCTGGCCTTTCTGTTTGTTTCTTTCCATTCTCCATAGGTAATTTTATTTATTACCTTTTGTAATCTGGTATCCTTTTCATGTTCTGTACCTTCTGTGTCATTGAAGTGCTCGTGATTTCACCGTGTTTGTCTCTTACTAAAATGAGCATGATTCTTTCATGCTGGGAGAAATTGTACTTCTGTCCTATATAGTTTTTCAAATGTCCTGAATGTCTTTCCTCTTTACACTTGCTTTCTGTGTTATCTAACTCTGCAGTTCACTGAATTTATTGGTCTTCTCTGCCTTTCCCTTCTCAAAGCTTGTTAACTAATCGAAGTTGCCTTTCACTGCTCTCTTCTTCCCTGTAGATCATAATCAGACCCCAGCTAGCCTTCCTACGCATAATTTCTCCTGGTCTTTCTGCTTAACAAAGCTATTAGGTGAGGTTTCTATTAGTTGACTAAGATCTCTTATTCTTCCCACTTATTTCCTGCAAGTCTTGCATCAGTACACATGTGTCTTAGACTGACCTGCCACTTTCTGTTTTGGCCATAATATGATTCCTGGAAAGAAAACTATCCAAGTATCCGACAACTCTCTGGTACTTTCTAGAGTTTCATGTCATTTTACATAATTGCACAGTTGGCAGAGACAAAGGAAAAAAAGGTTAGATTTAGGAGCTCTTATTTGTCATGATGAATACACACAATAATTGAAGTAATCTAATTGAAATGGATGAAAAATAAATGTTGAGGTTTTTATAGAGGCAAAAAAAAAGCTTAGTTGCTGACACCTGTGTAAGCATTGTCTTCTAGACGTAGTTCTGTTCTAAGTAGCAATTTCAAACTCTTGTATCTCCTACAATGGCTTTTGTGTAACAAGATCAAGGGTCAAGCAGAATGAAGTATCACCCACTTTTTGTCCATTCCTTATATACTTCTTAGTCACTTGCTCTGAAAAGAAAGTCAAGAGGCAAACAGTTGATTTATTCCTAGATGCCATGTAGCAATTGAAGGGTAAATCCTTTGCTCATATTTTAAGCTTTCCTCAGTCCTTTACTACAAGGTAGCATTATGGTTATTCTCTGAGTCATAGTTATTTTAGATGAATAGTACTCAAATAGGATATAAAAATAACACTCTGGGAGATAATGAGGTAATCAGAAAAAGTTAATGCAGTGCAGTTGAAACAAGTGATCCACAGAATTTGGACAAAATTGTTTCTTGACATGAGTTGTAAAACTCATCAGACTGCTAAATGTCTAGGTTTCCTTTTAAACATCTTCAGTATTTACTAAAACAAAATTATTACACTTTTAACACATGTGCAGCAGCACTATAATACAGCAAAATAAAATTATCTGACCAGTTGCAGGGCAGAATCACAAAGTACCTTCTATTTATTGCCTACACAGGATTTTAACTTCTCTGCTAAGTAAGGTTCTCTGAAGTTTTCATCAAGAAGGTGGGATGAGAAGAGGCTGAGAGATCCACACCAGAAAAGTGCTTGCTTCCATAACACTGTCAACACGCACTCTCAATGAACATCAAAATAAATAGTTTCATGAAACCTTTCAATTTTTTAATAAGTCAAAATACACTTTTCTGACAGTATAATTGCTTTTCATAGTGGGCCTTAAATCTGCACCACTATAAAAGAATAATGCTACAGTAGATCATTTGTGAAAACTTAATGAAAACTGAGTTAGTGAACCTCGGAGTCAGTAGACCTTGAAATTCACTTTCAAAAACTAATTTGCAGTAAATGTATGAGAAACATATTTAGACATGATAAACTTTCTGTCCTCTGTTAGCTAGGTGCAGAAGTTTATCTTGATTAACTACTTTTTCTTTTAATTAATCATTCATAAAAGTAGCCAAGATGTTGTGAGTTACACTTCCCTTAGTGACATTCATCCAAAAAGAGCAAAATTACTTATTTTGTCTTAGCTTGCATAAATAATCTAATATGCCAAATCAGGGTATTTCTTCAGTAGCCTTCTCTTTGTGTATCTTGCCTATCACTAAAGATCCATTGACTATTTTGATTATTATGAGGACAAGTGAAAAAAATATAAACCCTGGTGACAAACAATAAGTACTTAAAAGTTCTAAGAATTAATTTTATGTGAAGGTAAATGGTTCACATTATCAGCACCTATTTGAAATTGTAACAAATAGTCTGATCTTTCACACTGTTGCTTCAGCCTTCTTCCTCCTCTGTATAATTTGTGTAGATACAAGTTAGGAGGACAATTTAGCCCCTGTGTAGAGGGAAATGAGAAAGATTTGAATGGAAGATCCATGATAAAGACCAGCACATGATTTGATGATGCCAATCTATTTTCCATTAAACAAGAGCAGATTAGCCCAGCAATGTTTGTGCTCACGAGTTCTGCAGCACTGCACACGCTTCAATGAGCTTCCAACCTCAGAAAGTGAAAGGCATCCTATTTAAGAACATAGTGAAATGTGCAATTTCAACTCTCTTATCTCCACTTTATAGAGCACAAAATAGCATACTGGAGATGTTTGGCCTTCTGACTGGCAATTGGGCACAAGTCTTCTGTGTTTCTTTCTAACTGGTAATCCCTCAGTTCCTTCCAGGACTTGCATCAGTTGTCCTTGCAAATTGCAAAGCACGGAATGAAGATTTTACCAGTGTCAAATGTGATTTATCTCTGTATCACTGTGAACAAGTTGCAGATGGGTTATGTGGGTTTTAACACCATAAAGTCATTGTTCTTAGAAATGAGAATGATGTTTAAAAGGTGCCAGGCTGATTAGCAATTTATTTCAGCTTTCAAAATCTCTTTTGTAATAAATGATAAAAATGTTAAGCTCATAAGACACTGGAGCTCCAGGTTTACAGTCCAACCGATTTCCATGGCAAACTTTCTGGACATTCTTTTTCTCAGTAGCTTTTCTAAATGTAGGAGGGTGTAGTCATTGGATTACCAAAGAGAGAAAGAGAAGGAAGGCACAGATACGTTAGTACTGTTACAACAAAATCAAGTTCAGTTTAGCTTGGCTCACTGATAAAGAGAAATGATTAGATTTTGTTTTATTATCTGATCCATTGCAAAGCTTTCGCTTCTGATAACAATAAATAATGGTGACCAGTAACACAGCCATTGCCATCAATAACTCAGCCCTGCTTGAGGATGAATAATACATATTTTGCCTGATCTTAAAGATGGAGTAAATAAGATGAATGCCTTTCCCATGGTCACAAAGGAAGATAATATAAAGACTAAGTGGTTTCTCAGACCCATTCTTCATCCACAAAGTCTTCATGAATTTCTGGGGTAAAACTAAAATATGCCCCAAGGTACTCTGGCATATCCTGATGCAACAGGGAATTTTCTGTTCTGTTGTAATTCCATGCATCTGAATCAGTTAAGTTGAAATCTACTGATAGCACCTCAACTTTTAATAGCCATCCTCTACTTCATAGTGTCTCTTAACTTTCCACTTGGATGTTTCTTTCTGAATGCCATCTGGGAGTTCCTCCACTAGCCAATGCAGTAATGCACACTGATCAATAAGTATCTCATGTCCCTGTTTCATTGCAGTTCTGGGAGAGTGGTTTGTAACCCAGTGGTCCATTCCTGCTCCTGTTGAAGTGACAAAATTCCCTTATAGTGACAGGCAGCAAGAGTAAATCCCTGGGTCCAGGTGCACAAAAGATGGGAATATGTTTACCCTTAAAATAAGGTTCCTCCTGCCTCTCACCTCCTGCCTGTCAAGTGGTGAATAGCAGGCAGGTTACTGAAATGAGCCTGGACCACCACTGAGTAAAGTGCTTTAATATTTACACAGATAAAGTGTGATAGGTACAAGTCATTCCTTTGTAATAATAACAAAAAAAAATCAAAACAAAACAAAAAAAAAGAGGTGTGTACCAATATATTACTGGCCAAATCATTCCAGAGTGGAGTGTTTCACTTGCTTAATTGCATAGATAATGCCCTAATCTGCTTGGTATTGTTTCACTTCTATCAGTCCCTTAAAAATACTGAAATGAGGTTATCACAGAACTCCAGATTTGCCCAGCTTTGCAGTCCAAATGTAAATCGTTTAATGCAAGTGCTTTTCCAGTCATTGTTCTTTAATTGGCTCAAGTGGAAATAAATGACGCATGTCAGTTGCTGTTTTTGCAACACTTGTCACTGTAAGGTATGACAGGGTGATGAAATGTGGATTATTGAGCAGGAGAAGTTGTAAACATTAGGTATCAGCAGGAGAATACAGTGGCATCCCTTCATTGGCTGCCATGGAACTGTCCTGTCAGCCCACAATTACCAGTATGAATCAAAACCATTTGTTCTAAGAAGCTTTTTGGCTAAATATTAGTTTTCTTATTTTCATAATGATTTGCTAAAATAATAATAAAGGTAAGCTTTTTTTTTTCTTTTGAGAAATCTAATAAAATTAAAGAACTCCTTTCACATAAACTGGAGTAAACAAAAAGAAGGGGTCTTCCAAATTTATGGAAGGAGAAAAAATTGTAGCTAACTTTCTTATTGAGTACTGATTTATCTAAAAACGCTTTTCTGTGATGGTTCAATATTATAAGCAATTCTCAATTAAAAAAAAAAAATAAAAGGGAGGTCAGCACAGTCTGTCATTAATGTGCTTGTATCTACTACTATTGAGGCAGCATGTTGTAAATACACATATCAACCACTGAAACATCCTGAACCTTCTGAGTTCTGCAAAGCTGAAAACATTCCAGTGGCCTTCTATTTTCCATCACTTGCTGTTGGGTTGGTGCTGCTGCACTCAGCAGGAGGCTTGTATGTGAATCCCAGGAAAGAATGACCATGGCATTCTTGGCTTCTAGAAGCATGTGGTAGAAAAGACCTTCCCAGCATGCACAAAATAAAACACATTCAGAACACAATGGGGTTAAAATAACGTCTGTTCTCAATTTCAGCTATTTAAACAGACTCAAACTAGAGCATAAAAATAGTTTAATTATTTGGTCACTTATACGTCACAGTGAAGAAATGAGGTTATATGCTCAATCAAACAGAGATGTTTGCTGCCATGAGCTGGGGTAAATTGCAAAATGTGAGGTCAAGAATGAGATTTTATTTCTCTTGAGGGGTACTGTTTGTCACCTTCCTTGGTGGCAGAAGGAAGGTTTAATGCAATATCTATTGATTTGTAGTCTTTTCAAAAGAACAACAATCCTGGCATTTGCCCAGCAACATTAAATTGCAGTTGCAGAGCTTATCAAACAGCTGAATATGCAAAGCATCATTTGATGGCTACCTGCTTCTCACTGCTATCTCCAGTTCAGAGTTACTGAAAAGCCTCCTGAAGCACAGGGCGCTTTGCCTGTGTTCTTCGACACATCCTGGAGAGCCTTGTGGACAGCATCAGCTGCCCAGGCAGAGCTGGCCTGTAGCTGGTTTCTCTGGCTACTTGACCTGGGATTTAAAGCCTTTGTATGTGGCAGATCTCAGATTCAGAGTGAGAGACCAGGGTAGTGCTCAGAGGGACTAGCAACAGGAAAGAAGGCAGTTTCCTGACAAGTAATGCATGCACTTGGATCCAAATTATGTCAGGATGATTCTGGATATAAAAAACCTTTCAATCCTAACTTAAGCTGTCTGAATCATCCTTCCAGATCCAGGAGCCTCGCTTGCAGGTGTGGAAATTAAGCAGCCTGGTTCTTAAAATAGGATGTGTGAATATGGCCTAAGTGCCTTAAAGGCAACTCATTTTTGTTCATCACTGCTAATTGCCAAGTGAATTTCAAGGTTCTTCACTGTGGTAATTACAGGATACTAAGAAATCCCAGAATGAATCTCTGTAAATTCAGAGAGCATTGCTTTCACTGTACTCCTCAGTCTTTAATTATGACAAAATTACAATGGGATTGCCTAATTTTAAAACTTCATTTTTTAAGGGGGAAGAAAATAGAGCCAGCTCCTGTCCCTCATGCAGCAGTAAGGAAAACCATTAGTGTATGCTCTGTATGTACAGCCAGTGCTCTACCAGCCTGACTCATCCTTCAGATGATCAGCTTCATTACAGATGAGGACAGACGAATCCAGTGTGGAGGTGGTGTTTGGCTCACACAGGAGTCCCACAGCTCTGCAAAACATCTTCTCTTCATGGCCTACATCCACTGATGTACATAAATAGATGGGCAACTCATATTTCAGGATTAGCTCTATTGAAGTTTGAAAACACAAAAGTACTCAAGTTGTTTGGGGTTTTTTTTCTGCTGCAAGAACCAGACATGGAAGAGCAGTTTTGGAAGATGGTCTGTTTTGCATTAGGTTGGAAGGAATCATAAATTTTTATTGCTGTGGAGAAAACATTTCCAAGAATTCAGAGAAATGGTCTGTGGCCATCAGTTCCTGCAGGCACATGTACAAACAGAATCAAGTAAGATAAATAAATGAAATGCTGACATTGCTGACATTACTGACATTGCAAATTTTCTTCCAAGTCATTCAGGGACCTTTCATATAAAGAAAGTCTCTTCTGTATTTCTCAGTAAGTCTGTAGCCCTGTGGGTCAATTAAAATTATGTCATTAAGTTAATGTGGCAAAGAAAAAGGACCACTGCAAAATAAAGAATATTCTAGCATTTGCTGTGATAATAATGAGGTTTGATCTTTATTCCCTGTTTTGAGCAGCTGAGTAATAAACCTTGTTGAGACTTTGCTTGATTGATAGATGGCTTCTGTCCAGTGACTCCAGATAAGACAGTAGGGAAAAAGCAGCACAAAAACAAAAGGAAAAAAAAATAAAACTGATCTCAGGCTGTTATGGTCTGATGGCTCAACGTGCTGCTTTGTGTCTGCCAGCATATTGATTCTTTGCATTTGATAGCACTAAACTGGCACTTTTACCAGCTGAGAGGACAGGATCAGGAATGACAGAGCAGAGGGTGTCAGTGCCTAGTTTCTGTAGCTTCAAGGCAAACAAATAACATGGCAATGATTTACTTTTGATGGGGATAAAATAAACTGGTGAAGTTGACTGTTGGTTACTAACCTCGTGTTTTGCAGGAAAACATCTGAATGATTTTCTGCTTATTGTTGTTACTTAGCTCTACAGAGATATCAAAATGCAGAATGAAGTTACAGGGCTCTCTGTGTGAGTGTTATGAGCAAGTTCACCAGATGTGTGTGTGTGTGCCTGTGGCATTACCAGGGCAGAGAAAAGTGTTGTAAATCAGTATTTTCATCTACAAATAAAACACTATTAGTAATGTATTCTGTGCAAACTAGTGACTCTGTTTGAAAGGACAAAGACCATAGGACAAAAATGATTAATGGTTTACCAAGTAAACCTCACGAATAATTTACAGGAAGATTCTTGTTCGAAGTTCTACATGATTAATTTGAATTCAATCTAGCTACATATACAAATTTCCCTTCATATCACCAGGTGTCCTATGCATGGAGAGAGAACAAAATGTTACTGGGAGGATCTGCCATGTAAATGGCACATTGTTTTATGTTCAGAAGTTAGAGCAGATAGGAGTGAAACTCTTGAATTTTTTCATTTTGATTTGCACTGGGGTTTTTGTGTGTGATTTCAGTTGGATGAATGTTGCTTGGAAAATGTGTTCAGTTGACATACTGGAATCTGCTTTATCATTTGCAGGGGACCATTCCTATTCCTGGATTTTAGAAGGAAATACCTTTATTCTCCAATAAGAGATAATTATTAACATTCATGCTAAAGATCTTTGAATTCTTCCCAACTTTCTCCATTAATAGATTAGTTTCCTGCTTAGAAATGTATTCTACTCTTGGTTATGTAGTTGTGGAAGATGCAATCAGGGCCGAGATACATACACATCTGAAAGAAACATTGAGACAACATTCCTCAGATGTTGCAAATAGTCAGATTTTAGTATAAATGAGCAGTGTGCAGAGAATAATGTGGGAACGTTACAGAAGGCTGTATTTCCTGTGTGTGGGTTAAAGATTTAATCCTTTATGTAAGATGAAAGGCACTGTAGGTTTCTGAAAGGGTAGTATATGCATTCACTGAGCCAGAGAATAATTATAGCACAGTGAGTTATAAAATTGATGTTTCTATGTTCAGTTTCATTGTCTTGTTGTAGCCTGTGTCTTAATGGATTAATTAGCTCTCCATTAGTGTGTTTACTCTGGGAGGTAGAGTAGTACCTGCTTTCATTTCTCTGACTTTGGGTTTAACTCTTTTATGAAACATGGTTTTTATGCAATTTTGTGGAATTTCCATTTCTTAACGTGATAAAAGGTGAGGGAAGAAGGACTAGGTATGTCAGAGAATTTCAGATTTGGCTTGTATCCAGTTTGTACTGGATCTACTCAGAAGTCACATTTTCTTAGAATTGCTAGTGTGGATATTTAAAGATTAACTTGTACTTAAGGAATATCTTAAGGAATTAAGATATGTAAATTGGTTTACATTTTTGTTAGAAATGCTACCTTTGTTTATCTTACCACACTCTTTCTCTCACTGACTCAGTCAACTTAATGTTGCTTAAGACTACCAGCTGTTGGGCTTCATGGTGATGATCTGAGCTAGTTGGTAGTTGATGTTTCAGTCTTTTTCTGCCTTGGAAACCTTTGAGGACTTTGGACCTTGTTGAGATGATAGATTTACCCAGTTTCTCTGTCCTTCCAGGGGAAATATCAGAGTGAAATTATCAAAACAGTTGCCTAGAGTATTGATTCAACAAATATAGCAAGGCTTTAAATGAGCTTTAAGAGCAGCAGATCCAAAGGGCCTGAGCATCAGGCTGCTTAAACAGAGGCACCACTGCCACTCCTTCTGTGTGAAGACACTTGGTAAAGAGATGCAAAGAATTCTAACCCCATTCCAACTTCTTCTAGCTCATTTCCTCCATTTCTTTGTACCAGCTCTTTCTGTTCCTTATTTCTGGCTTCTGGTTGTATTTAGTGTTGGAATCAAAGCCAGTCTGGGAATCCTACAGTAGCTAAGATTTCCTTGCCTATATAGGATGAAGACTCACCAGTTGCTCTGAGCCAGCTCCAAGGTTTTCTGCACACAGTTCTATCTTGCTGCACTGACAACTTCGGTAATAATGTCATTAATGTTGTAGATTTCTGTTGTGTGCTAAACTGGGGGGTTTCAAAGGAGACTGGATCATGTAGGGTCTGATTACACGCAGGGAAGAGCTGATTCCTTTTACAAGGTTTCATTTCTTCAAGAGTGAATCTTCTGTAGTTGCTGTAGATTAAAAAAAATCATTACCAGTCCTGTGGATGGGTAATGTCCACAACATGGATTGCGTGGTAGACTGATGCCTCTTGCACTTTTCAAGGCACTCTTTGGAGGAACACACACATCAGCTGGAACTCCATCCTTGGTATCCTGTGACTTTTCCCTCCTCCTTTACACACCCCACCATTTTGCAGATACAACCAGTTTACAGTGTGAAGGAGGCTATAATATTGTATTTAATCTTTTATCAATATTCCTCCTTGAAAATAGGCAGGCTGTTGATAAAGAAAGCATTCCATTATTTCTTTAAATAACAAGAATGAACTCTCCAGCACAAGTGAAAGCAGACCATATGCCTTCCCTTTGGGTATCCCTTGGCACTGAGGTTCTGGCATCACACTCCTTCGTGTAGAAGCCAGCAAAAGATGTTTAATGGCTTTCAGACTCTGAAATGAGTTCTGCGGCCATGTGTGTCCCTCTCCAGTTGTCTGAGGAGATGAGCTTGAATTACAGCTCAGCCACTGCTGCCAAGCACTCTCCATTATTCCAGCAGACCAGGTTGCCAAGCAGGATTTATGGTCCTTTTAACTCAATATCAGGCGATGGAGCAGCATTGTGTGATACAGACTGTATACCAGAGATTCTTATCAATGGAACTGGGCTCTCTAAAATCAGGGAGATAATCAAGTCTGTAACTATCACATTGATAATTGGCATCACTCAAAACATGGTGAAACATAAAAATACAAACCAAGAATGCAGAAGAAATGACTTTGTTTTTGCTGTAGATTAATGCAGCATTCAGATCATACAAATCACTTGAACATGAAGAATTTCTAACCACCTTCCTCGCCCTGTGTCCATGAAGTTTTGAATACATCTGCAATACAGTAGATCTTGTGATTGGGTACAATCTTGATAATTACAGTTGAATATTATTTTTAATCAGATATGATCTGAGGCAAAGCAGGCTTGTCTGTTGCTAATAGCAATGAAGCTCTGAATATATTAAGCAATATTTGTCATTCCTATGAACAAAGAGATAGTTATGCTATAGAAGTAAACATTTACATTCAGATCTAAAAGAACAGTTGGTTTCTTCTTTTATATTCATAGTTGAAGACTCAGTTTTAGCATGAACTAGAAGTCTATCTTTGCAGTTATTTATAGCCAGGGAAAAAAAAGGCAAATCATTTTAGAATGGTATGCATATATTTGTAGAAAGCTATATAAATGCCTGTGCTGTTGTGGCTCTAGTAATTTGAATATAATGAGCAAACTCTCACCTCAGAAGGATTGGGTTCTGGGGGTTAACATATTAGCTCTTTATCTCCAACGCTATAAAAAATGTCATTGCCAAGTAGCTAATTATATTAAATAGTTACAGATCTAAAATACCTTGAAATAGTTATTTAATAGGCAGGCAAAATAAAATGGCATTGCAGCTATAATTTTCTTGATTCTATTTTTCCAATATATTACTGATTTCTAAGATTTCTGTGGACGTCCTTGGCAGTGATACAAATAGCACCACTGACCTTTAGTATAAGCTCAGAAACAACAGCTGTAAAACACAGGTAAATTAGAACATGGTTTATGTCAATATGATTGCAGCATCTTTGTACAACCCAATGAAAATAAGAAACAATAAACCAAAGAACAACATTTGCTCTTTACTGTTCACCATGAAGCATTCAAGTACTCAAGCAAATTATTCTTCTGTGATAAATAACTGCTGGTGAGTTTTACTGGGTGTTAGACTCAGCATCAAAAAACAATTTATCCAGTTAATCCTTATAAAATCTGTTTCTTTTTCCTTTTGTCTGTGCTAAACACAAACCCCCATACCTGTTAAGTTATATATGAATCTGCTCAGATTTGTGGTAAAAACTCCCTCTAACTGCATATCTCATTCTGGATGTCATGAATACATATATGTTTTCCCTCTTCTGTTTCATCTTGTTGCTCAAGAACAAAGGCATTGCATTTAGGTTACGAGGCAATCTAACTAATGGCTAAATTAGTGGTGTTCAGAGGATATCAACTAAAGCTAAATTTGTATTGATGTTTACAGTTTCCATTAGATTTCTGGATGACTAAATAAACCAATTATTAAGCTGAAATAATGAGACTTGATATTCTTGTGTTGTGCTACCATCTCAGACACTGCTGAGAGAAGCACTATAGAAATCATCCCAAGTTATGGAAAAAAAATAAGAAGTAAAAGAAAAATCCATGGAAAATACACTCCCAACTGTACTAAACTCTTAGATAAATAATACATGACTTGAACAAGCTTGTTCTGGAAGCTCAACTGCTTTCTCACATCAGTGTCAGTCTTCATAGTTTGTTCATGGTTTGCTAGTAACTTCGTTTTAAAGGCTGCTCCTTTGGTTAGTTTGAGCTTAAAGAAACCCTAAAATAACCTGCAAAGAAAGACCTTTCTTCTTCACTTTATTAGGGCCTCAGAGCTGCTTCTTTCTCTCTGCTACACTCCCTGTGCCAGTGATGAAGTAGCACCTGTTAGGTTCAATTAGATGTTTCCCACTGTGTCCATAGGGACTGGGCACCTCAGAGATTTCCTGGGAATCTTCTTCGTCCATCCTAAATTTGTTTCATTTGACTTGTTTCTTGCTATTTGTATTGGAAGAGGTAGAAAAATGAGGTTCTGCTGGTGCATACTGGGGCTGAAAATGAATGTTTTCCCTGAGGAGGTCTTCTGAGGATTTATATTCCTGTTTAGAAGGAGGAGGATTTGTTCCTCTATAGCAGCAGTTCTTGGAGATGTAGGGCTTCATTTCTGAGTTCCATGCAGCCATTTTGGTCTTTTCAGCCAACTTCAATTTCCCTCCCCCAGATGTGGCTGAAGGATGCCATATTAAAGGTGAACAGGCTGGAATTATGCGACCTGCCTGTGGCTTTTGGAAAGCAATATGAATTTCTGCCTGTTGGTTTCCTTTTTGTTCCCCCTCCACCTTCCAGCACATGGAGTGCAACTGCCAGGAGCACCTGTGAGTGCCCAGAGTATGGGCATTCAGTGCAGGGCACTGCAGGGGCTGGGATCATCTCCATCCTGGTGCTGATTGACTGGCAGAGAGCCTTCCACGAGAGGATTCCCATCCCTGCCACAGGCAGATCTGTGTTAGGCCTGTGGAGATCTCTGGCTTTGTGCACACTATTCATTGTGCTCCTTTGACTTAAAGGCTGCTTTGGTTTGTGTAATTTTACAAGCTACTGAAGCAGGACCTATTGATATTTAAAAAATAATTAAAACAGTCAGAGTATTGAGTATTAAAATGCTGCCTTTGTGCAGTACCTACTTTTCATATTACAGCATAAGATGTTCACTCTACTTTTGCTATTATGAATCCATTACATGTAGATGAATGAACACTATTGTTAATAACCATTTACAGCATACAGTGTAACAGCTCCAGAGGAGCTATTAGAGTTTACAGTATGCTGTGAATATATATGAAGAACAATACCTAGACCTCAGCTAAACTGTAATGAGTTCATTGACATAACATCAGCTCCAAAAAGAATCTAAGACCCCATAGCATATGAATGGCAAAACAAAGAAATTCAAAGTCCACACTCCCTTAAATCACCCAGGACAACGTGATGTGATGGGTATAATTACTGATAACAGTTCTGCAGGGTAGCCAGTAATGGAGAGGACAATCATTGCCTCTTGTACCAGGGATGCTGGCGTGTAGTTCAGTGTCACCTGCTGCAGTGCTGGGACAGCCCTCACGTTTGGGTTTTCTGGCTTATCAGCCAGCAATGTGTATGGAGAGGCTCAGAACTTCACTTGTCTGATTTGGAGCATAGTAGGTAGAATAACATCTACATTTCATGTACATACCTGTGGTACTTGTGCCATAAGAGCGTTAGGTGAAAATATTTCCTCCATACATGTGCCTGTCTCTGTCTTAACATTAATTTGGACAATTGCAGATCAGACTACAATTGCAGATCAGACTAGGAGCAAAAACATGCAGTAGGTTAAACCCACACCACTACAATATATGTTTCTTCTGCT
>JAOEGS010024276.1:80711-94640 GCA_025447755.1 Corythornis vintsioides
ACAATTGCAGATCAGACTAGGAGCAAAAACATGCAGTAGGTTAAACCCACACCACTACAATATATGTTTCTTCTGCTTCTAATACAAATCTGGAGATTTTTATTTTTTTTTAAGATAAAATATATTTTGCCTCTTTGCTAATTTGATTCTAAGACTGGTGACTAAGTGAATGTTGCTGCCTCCTCACTGCTGGGGTGGGGGACTGCTCAGAGGGAACTGAACAAGTGCTCACAAATTGCTTCAGTTGCTACATCCATTAGGCTCACAAAGGACTTTCAGTTCCTACTTTTTCAATTATATTTTGTGTTTTAGTTTATTGCTTTTGATTGTAGCTTTAATCTGTTCTGGAGGAAATGTACTGAAATTCTTCATGTTCATTGACCACACTTGGAAATTAGGGGAAATTGAAGCTTAAATGGCTGTCCAGATTTGGTGCTAATATTGATACCCTTGGCTTTCGATGTTCATTTTTAGAACTTTTCTTCCTGGTGATGTTCTACTGACTTATCAAAATATGAACCAGATTATTGCTACTTGATACAGAGCTGTGTGAGGAATGTCACTAAGGTCACCCTTTAATTTTAGTTTCCTCTGAGCCAGTCATAGCTCCTGAAACTTTTCTGAGAACCAGGAGTGCTCTCTAACAAGCAGTCCTTGTGATTCTTGCTTTTCTGAAATGCAGGTGGAAGGCAAGGTAGAAAACAAAGTTTTGATCTTTGGAGTCCAAACTCAGTTCTCAAAACACAGACAGCTCCACAGGGTAATTCTGCCCAGAATTTTCTTACTGTCCATGACCGTGTGTCCTGCACAACACAGTCCTGACATGTAGTGGCTCAGTAAAGTCAATAGCAAAATTATGTTTGAAGTTTTAAGTAGAAGTTATTTTTCCATCATGTGTAACAGGTGAAGTTATCTCTCTCAAAGTCAGAACACGAATTAAACTGTTTAAGCCAAAGAAAGGATAATAAAAGCCCATCTGATTCTAAAAAGAAAAAAAAGGTGCTAAGGATTAACTTCTTCTGGCTAGAATGTGAGTGGAATAGAGGAGCCCCTCACTTTATCTTCATAGCTTCTCATCTCTAATCCAAAATTACTGGACTGTAATTTTAATATCTGTTTTCTAAGCACGTCTCCTTTAATTAGGTCCTGTGCACTTCTTAGATTTGTTTTGTTGCCAATATTAAACTGTTTTCTGTATAGCAAGCAGATTCCAAGGCAGATGTCCAATCCTTTTGGATTTTGCTTACTGATTGTAACAAATTTATTACTTCTTTCATGCAAACATAGAGCTAAATTCTTTTGTTGAGCAATAGACCTACACTCACTATCTGAAAACCACATAACTCAGCAGGAGCTCAGAAACATTAGTAGTAATAACTTCCTCTGTATGGCTTTTCTGTGCACTTCAGATTTCTATTTTTTTTTCTTTATTCCATTTCATTTGCCAAAAAATGTGGACCAAGCTTAAATTCCTCTATTATATGTACTTTATGCAAAAAAGCTCAAGGAAAATTGTTCTGGAGTCTTCTCAGACAAACCAAATGCCCAAACACATTCCAGAGTGTAAATCAATGTATACCAATAGAAAGTTAGAACTAGTCAAGGGAAGATGTAGTGTATGAGAGGATTGCATGGACTTGGAGACTAGACTTTCAACAGATTTACTATTAGATACAGAAGAGAACCAGACTTTATTTGTTTCAGATCTGAAACAACTTGGTTCTGCTCAGTGAAAGAGCAAAATGGAGTTAGGCAGGAAGGATCAGACTCCTGATTGTTCACTGCTATCTTTAAGTAAGAGCTTTGAAAGGGGGTAAGCTGAGAATAAGTTCTTGGTTCCATTTGAAGTGTCATCTCAAGAGATGGGTTCCCAGAAGTCCAGGCATCAGGTCCCAGGTCCATCTGTAACTAAAGGAGTCTGGGCAGACCCATCAGCCAAAGCTGGACTGTCTGTATCTGGGTTTACCTCTTACAAGGCACATTCTATGTTGGTCTGTGAGACAAACTTCCTCAGCTATATTTGGAGGAATCTTCTGCTTTTCTAAATAGAGAGAACCATTTCACAAACCGTTGTGAAAATCAGCTGCAATTTTTACCTCACTTGTGTACTCTAAGTCTATAATGAGTCTGTCACACTGCACGTGCACAGCCATTCCCAGTGCATATGCAGAGCTGTGACTGGCCATGTTCCAGGAGGCTGGAGAGACTTTGGAGCACCACAGACCCCAGGGCCACCACTGTGGAAGGGTTCACTGTGCAGTGAGCCTGCTGCAGTAGATGGACTAACTCACGGGCTGAGCCCTGCTGAGCCTAGCCAGGTTGTGTTGCTGCCTTGCAAATAACTTCCCCAAAGAAATAAAAGAAGTAATGTGTCATTTAGGCCACTCTGTGTGGTGTTTCTGCCTACTGGAAAGGAGGACAAAGCACATGCTCTTAGCAGCTAACAGAAAGATTATTTGCTTTCTCTTTGTTCCTGTTAAGACACACTCAACATGCCAGAGCTGAGAACCTTTAATTTATCACCTTCCTGCGCCTGGGGCTTTATTGCACTCATTGCTTAGGTTAATGCAGGTGGTCCTGCCTTGCTTTGCAGCTGCTTTTGCTGTTACTGATGGTTGCAGTTTGTGTTTTCTTACTCTGCCTCTATTTCTTAGACATAGAAACTGTTTCTTCAGTTTATTTCATTTGCATCTATCAGTTCTTTTATCGTTTTATTGCCACTTCTCTGCTGTGATTCTAAAGGAAGAACAATATTTGCTCCTTCTACCCAGCAAGGTTTAAAACTGATTCTCTCTGTATTACATTTGTTCTTTGTTTCTTTATAATGCAACATCATCAACTTTTGTTTACGGTGTATTTACGAGCAGCAGAGACTTGGTGCCATTGAGAATGCAATGCCTTTGTCCTTTCTAAAAGTCTCCTTCTGCTTTTTTAAAGCACCAGGTGTGCTGGTAGTGTTCAAAAAAGGAATGTGCTTAGAGCAGGATGGAGAGGAAGAAAATTATCAACCAAAAAAGGTTCCTCTTACTCAGCAAGTCCCTTCTCTCTCTATTCTGAATCACCGGATGGGAGCGACACAGAAAGCTTCTGGTAATCTTTATTCTACCTGTTGGTTCTGTGGAGTCAATAGAAGTCTGAGAGCATAACCTGGATTTTCATTGACTCACACATTTTGGTATCTGCAGCTTCACGAAAGAAACTGATGCATGTAGAGTACAATATTAATTGCCAATTAAGTGATTTAGGGGCTCCGTTGTTTTATCAGGTGTGACGTGGATACCTCAAGAACCAAAATCTCCTGGCATTTTCATACCAATATGATTTTACAGAGGTTTTCTTTGAAGACAGAGATGATGTCACATGGCAAAGGCATGCTCTTACCAATCCCCATAACACAAATTTTGTAGTGGACATCAACAGGCAAGATTATGGTATAGATTCATGTTAAATTATATTGAATTAAGTAATACTAAGTTCTAGCCATTCTCATACAAATACATGAAGGGTAAAATAATTTTTTTACTGACAATAATATGCTAATGTGGAAATTAAGGTCATAAAACGAAAGGCAGTATGAAGAAACAAAACAAGTCGATATAATTTTTTTTTAATGCTAAAAGTTACAGCTTAAAGACTCAGAGGGCTTCTCAGATATGGAATGTGAGCTGCTTGCATTTTCATGAGGGCATCTTTAAAATAATGTCCTTCCTGATTAGCACAGCGAGCATCATTGCATTTAATTGGGTAATGACCTCTGCTTAGTGAATGTTATAAACTAGAGAGAAATTAGAAAAGGGGTACAATAGCAAGCTGCAGTAATCATGTTTCTATTGGTATTGCCAATTGAAGATCATGAATGATAAACATTAAACCACAACATGTAAACAGTTTTTTCCCTGCAGAATTTAGGCTCAGACTGATCACTTGTCTCTCTTAATATGATTTGTCCTGGCTATTGAAAACAAGGACTCCTCCCTCCCCCGATATCTCTTCTAATGTAATTAGCATCTAGTCAATAATGTTCAGCATTTCATTTTACCGCTTTAATTAACAAATTCAATTTGTTCAAACCGCTGTGAAAACAAATTAAAAGCCCAGTGAATAAAAACCTCTAGTGCCAGAGATGTGTCTAAGGTGTTCACCAACTCTTCCTCTGTTAAAAGTCCATCTTTTGTGGGTTTTTTCTCCCCTGTGAAAATGACTGTGAATTTCAAAGCTTGTTCTGATTTTTACTCTACCAGAGTCCAGACTGATCGTGGCAGGGTTTGATACTGAAAGAGATGGTTTCACACCCAAAATCTCAAGTCCAAGGAACAAAGTCAGGCTGTCTTGTCATGCTATATACGCTGTGAATGTTGAGTCTTTAAGTCTTTCCAAAGGTTGATCCCTGCTCCTCAGCTTGCCTCTCTCTGGGCCACTCTTCCAGTCTGCACCGATTGGCAATGGGGATTTTTGATGTAAATGTAGCAGGCTCTGTACTAGCCACAGCTGCCTCTGTGGTTGCCTGTGTGTGACTAGGACAGAGCTGCTCCTTGCCACTTAGCTTTCAGAAGGTTCTCCTGAGGCTGTAGCACTGGGTACCCTTGTTGGTCTCACTCCTCTCCCGTGCACCACCTGCCCGTGCCTCGTAGCCCACCGAGGCTGCCAGAGTCTCCAATATTGTCATGTTTTCATTTTGTTTTATTTTCCCCTAGTTTTCTTTTGTAGATGAGAGCATTTACTGCACAAACATTGGCAGAGCTCTGGAAAGGTTGAAACAATACAGATCGGGTTTAATAACTACTGTAAATGTCCCCCAAACTTGGTCAACAGAGTGGCGTGTATTTATATGCACGATAAACACAAACACACGCAACCCCCGCGCGGCTCTTTGGAGGTCAGCCTTCCCTTCCCGAACAAGGTCACTGGCAACTGTGGGCTTTCTGCCAACATGCAGAATTTAGCTTTGCAATATTCATGTGATGGGTTTTTAATATTTACAGCTTTAGATTTGACACAGCTCTCCTTATATATTCTGATTGCTTTGGCTTTTTCTGAGACCTTCCTGAGGTGGCTGTTTGAGAAACACATTTAGGAGAGTAAATGTTAGCTACTGAGCAGCGCCAGGGTTGGAAATCCAGGCTGCTGAGGTGAGCATCATAACTCTACCAGCCAGAGGGGCCTCAAGGAAAGGGATTGGTTGAGATTTGTTTTCCAGATGGGTGTGGAAGTGTTGGATTGTGTGCGCCGGCTCCATGGGCTGTGGCTTTGTTTGGCTGTTGTGGTGGGAACAACACCACCAAGTTTAGGCTGGGGGTCTAGTTTATGTCTCTCCTTTATCTGTGTATAACCTAACTGCAAAATCAAATCAGATGTCTTTGAGAGATTTAGTTAAAATTGGCTGCTAGGTACAGTGTTGTAGAGAAGTCTGACAGATTGGAAGGTATTTTTTATATAAAATCATTTATTCAAGAAAGGCTGAAAAAGACCCTCAAGTGAATGTGTTTCCATTTGTAGTGCCCTGTGGATGATTTGCAATGTCATAGTTTGAGAATGTGGAGCCTTTACTACTCAACTAAGTTCATCTCGGGTTCTCTGAAGTTCATACAACTGAACTTGAACATCACATCTTAACAATTTTTAATATCACTTCTAAGAATGATCTAGCAGTAGCCAGAACTGTACTTGTTTTGTCGCTATACAAGAAAAAATGGTAGTATTTCTTCAAGTGGAAGTCCTGGAAGAAGCAAACCACTAAAACCTGAGATCTTATGATGAAGAACATGAAGTGAAAAGCACGATCACGTATTAATGTAAACAAAAGGGCACAAGAGCTTTCTGAGCTCTGCAAGTGGGGGTGTTTAGAAAATTAGTGTTTGTGTTATCCACTCTAATTTCTCTGCAGTGGAATCACCAGTCCCTTGCTTTAATGTAAAATTGTCATTATAATATTTAGCGACAGATACTGGCTGTGTTGGCTGAGCAAATCTGTGTCTAAAGTGATTGCCTCTCTGCTCAGATATGTATAGCTCATGTCTGTCTGTCTCTCTCAGTTTCTTTTCTTTTCTCTTTTTGTTCCAAAAGTAACCGCATGCCAAATGGTATAAATTATCCAACCATCTGTCCCCCTTCTTCAAAACCCTGAGGGAAAATAGATCTGAAGTATAACTCATTTTCACCAAAAATGCCAGTTGTAATAGATCTCTCACTTTTGCATCCACTCAGCTTGTGACTGGTGGGAAATCCTGTAGCCTTAAAGTTTTGGTAGCTACCTCAGACCCTTAAATTAGCAGGTGGCCAGTTTTGTCTTTGCTCGGAGATGGCAGTAGCTCCTGGACCTTCTGTTTTATCTTTCACCTCTGACCAGTAAAGCAGCTCCCCCTGCCTGTTACTTCCACGGTGTTTATAAGAAGTGCCCGACTGTTCCCTTTTTCCTGATCTTTTCTTTCAGATTTAAATAATTTCATCTAATTATACATCCGAGTCCCCTCCCCCCTTGATTTTCTGTCTTGTAAAATAATAATAAGTAAACCGATTTTGCTGCATGAGTCAATTTGCAAATCAAGCAGCCTTTCCATTAGTTCCCTGTCTGCTGGGTTGCTGCGCCGAGTTTCGCCGTCTCGCCTTCGCGTTTCCCCCGCTCTGCCTTCCTGACTCGTCAGCAGAAGCTGAAATGCTAATTGCAATCGAATCTGCTTGTCACCGAGTTGCCACTGTGCTGCTTTCCGTCCAGGATGTTGAACTGGGGTGTTCCTTTACTGGGACTCACAGCATTTATGCTGAAGGATCAAAAGTACAGGTGAGCTGCTCTTTCCTCTCCCTGCTGCTGTTGCATCATGCCCTGAGGCCCAGCTCATCCAAAGTTGTGATATTGAATAAACTTAATGTATTGGCGGCATCCTCCAAACTTGTCTACAAATCAGTCTTCTCCTTAATTGGAGGGTGAGCATGAGTGAAGGAGGCTGACCCTGGGACAGTTCTGAACTCCTGGAAATTTCATTTATTTAGGTTGAGTTGTTTAATGGGGAACCCACTGCTCTAACATACTGCATGCTTTTCTGAATTTGAAGAGATAAAGGGAATCAAATCTGAGATCAGGAGAGCTTCAAATGCAAAGATCTTTCAAAGATACCTGGCCCTGGTGGCATGATGATTTATATGCTATCACAGAGCTCTATGGCTGAGGTGAAATGAAGTACAGTCATACATACCTCATATATAAAACGCTTTTATCTTTCAAAGGGATCCTCATAACTTACACCAATGTTCAAAACCTGTAGAAGGTTGAAAAGTATCCATGTTATGTTTGGCAATTCACGTTGCACTACTTCCCTCACTTCAGGAAGAAGGTAAAGCACATAATTTATTTCCACACATTAGTAATAGTACTCATATTAGGTAAGAGGTTTATACTGGGCTTGTAGCCAATATTTCCTCATTGTTGTGTTAATTTTATGTAGCAGTACATGAATAATACACCAAGAACAGTACACTCCCAGAATTTGCTGTGGTCAGTAAGATGTGTCCTTGCTGGATCCAAGGGTCTTAATAAATCACATCCTTCTGGCTTGTTCCCAGGATGGTTGTACATCCCAGCCGGAGTTTTCACCAGTTTGAAGCTCCCCTATTCCCATTCCTGTGTGGCTACATTTAAGCCTCCAGTCAAGTGCAGTATTATTGCAGTTGTGCACAGCAACGTATACTTAGATGTTTTTTGTACTTCACTTCTGTTCAGTTGACACTGTGATAGGAGCCCAGTCATGATAAAAACAAGTACATAAGCAGGCACAGAGGAATTCATCTGCGTTTTGGTATGTGAACCTCTGGTATCCTTTGAAAATATTTCCTTTGACTCTGTAGAAAGTAGGTTAGCTGGAACTGTTTACCTTGCTACAGACAGAATTTCCAGATAGCAAATTTTTTTTGTGGAACTGTGGTCTTTGAGCTTATCTCAGTGTGACAGCTCTTCCATTTCAGACAGATTAAGATCTTTTCCAAAGTACGCTGGATTGGTGGCTATCCAAGCATATGTCATTAGGCAAAAATGAAGGATAGATATTGAAAGATGTATTTTAGCACTCAGCTATTTGATGTTCTTTTCTAAAAGGACCCGTTCTGAAATAAATTTTATATATTAACTAAGCACACATAGCTGTTCTAGGGAAGAACGGTTTAATTCTGGTGTCCTGTAGATCTGCAGCTCATGTCCATGAACCCCACCACAATAACCCCAATTCTTCCTCTCTCTCCACAACATGCACTGTGAGATCCACTGGGTAGAAGAAAACAAACTGTGGATTGACTTGTGTTTCATGCTTATGATGGCTCTCAGGCATTGTTGCAAACAAAAGCTCTGGAAAACATAGAACTTGATGTCAGATGGACACTTTGTTGGATCTTTGCCTCCTCTGGCCTCTAGAATTCAGGAGGGAAATCCCAATTACTGAGACTTAAGTTCTTTCAAATGCCACTAACCATCAGGTTCAAAAGCAATTTAATCTGATCTGGATGATAGCGATGGACGAGCTGTCAGTTCTGCCTCACTGACACAGAAGGCCAGCATCTCCTGCAGACTGTTAAAAGCTTTCTCCAAGTGTTAGTCTAGTAAGATGCTTAGCATCTGTCTGCTTGCAGTTTGCTATCTGTAAAACAAAGGTAATGGTATCTCTCACAGGTGTATTGTCAGGCTTAATCCATTAATTTTTATAGAGTTACTTTCAGCTTCTGGGTTAGAAGGCACTAAAACAATGCAAAGTATTATTCATACTGTTATTATTTTATGAGTCATGCCAAGATGTTTCTTGCTCTTCATAAGAATTCCAATAAGATCTCGTTTTTTTATTGCACAGAGATGATAATGTTTTCAGTTTTCATATTTTCTTAGGAGCAAACTACAATTGTTGAAGTGGCCAGTACATTTTTCAGAAACTGATTTGATGACCAACTCCTTCTTTGTTCTTAACCATGTTGATATATAATTCAAATCTGACAAATGTCCAAGATTGATACCTTCCAATTACCTGTGGTTTGTAATGTCAGCTTGATAATTTTGCATTTCTACGAGCTGAGGTTAATAACCACTGTGCTGAAGCTGAATAATTTATGAATTATTTGGTCTTCCAACTTTGGAGAGATCCATATAACACATTTCAAAAAAATAAAAAAGGAGAACTGATTACCTCTAATTGCTGTTTTATGAAGGTATCCATTCTAATAACTTCAACTTGGGTAGGAAGCAACACAACAGGCGTGTTAAATTGACAAACAAGGACAGATGAGGGGTTGTATGGGCAAGATGATAATTCTAAACCAAATGCATTAGCATAAATGCAGAAATCTTAGCTTGCTGCTTGCCGAACCAGTGCCAGATTGGAGTGACTTGTAGCTATCACTCAGAGGCAGAGGAAGGTGTTAAGAACATGTTTAAATGAGAAGATGATGGCAGCTCTACAAATTTTGACAGTCAGTTTATCTGAGGCACAAGTTCCTTGCTCTTTGTTCTTCACCAGTTCCCAAAGGGCTTGATTTTCAGAAGTGCTCAGCACTTGCAGCTTCTATTGACTTCAAGTGGAGTTTTAAGTGTTTTGCACTTGTGAAAATCATGCCCAACTGGATTAGCACAAAGAAGTTTTACTTTCAACATCAGCCAGAAGTCTCTTTTCTTCCTACCTGACTTTTCCAGCAAAACACAGTTACTGTTTTCTACCAGAGAAAATGGTATTATTCTGTTATGTATTTCAGTTCTTCAGTGTCTTAGTGAATAAGTGTTGGACTTTATTATGCATTTGTATCATTTCTCACAGAGTCAAAGAAATAAGAGATGGAAAAGACCTGCTAGGTCAGCTACTCCGTGTCTCCAGTAGTACAGCATTGTTCTTTTCAATATGCTTCCTTATGTTTTGTCCCTCTTAGATACTGGAGACATCCTCGTTTGAGGTTGTAGTGACAAAGGCTGCACAACAGTTTATCTTTCTTTCAAAAATATTACAGATATTTGGAAAGAAAAGAAAGCGGAATATTTTTAATCCTCCCTCCAAATTGAGAAAAGTATTTCTTTTATTCTACAGGCAGTTCTCCTTTTCCTATCATCATCAGAGGCAGCAGCTGGTATTAGAAATAAGGCTGTAAATGCAGAATTCTTTGCAGATTATATTGTGATTATTTTTCTTTTTTTTTTTTTTAAAAAAAAAAAAAGGAATGCATAACAAAGGTGATCTTTGTCTGTCTTTATTTCTGCTCTTTTGCTGTTTCATGGCCTCTCTCTCTCTCTCTCATGATTTCTGGATGCTTCTCCACTTTGGCATGTCACCAGGGATGCAAAATACCCTAAAGAATACATTTAACAATGAGTTTTAGTTCCACTTTCAAATATATCTTTGGCCACCCTGTTCCGGAGAAGTCATTGCAATAGACATAATGGGCCATAATTCTGCCATAAAATCCAGGCTGATGATAGGAAGAAGTGTAGTCATTCCAGTAATAAAACTGACTGCCCAGTACAATATAGGCTTTCTCCCCCCACAACCTGCATTAAATATAATTATTGGAAGAACAGTTTCTGGATACATTTCAATAAATACTTTCCCATAATACTGTTTTCTAGGGCAAAATAATTTGTGGTCTGTTTTAAAAGCTCTCATATAAAACCAGCTGTCTTTTGATATTCTTGTTATTTACATGATGAATCTCGCTAAAGTTTTCTCATAAGGAAGGTAATGTTAATATTCTTTAAATTTTCATTGTTATATCTATTTAACATATAGTACCTGAAGGTTTTTGCTTTTATTATTTTTAAAATGACTGACTAAAAACTGAAGGAGGAAGGTAACCTTTAATTTATACTCCTGCTCAAGAAGAGGTCTTTTTATAGCTACATTCAGGTCACTTCTTTTTTTTTTTTTTTTTTTTTTTCCTGTGGATCATCTATACTATTAAATGGGGTTTTATTCCAATTTAGGAGACACTTTGTCTTTAAACCTGTACTTACATTAACTTTTGTGCATGGTTGCCCAGGCAACAATGTAATTGCATGAAACAATGGCATTCTCCTATGTACCATTTATGGCAAGTTTGCATTTGAAAAAACTTCTTGTCTCATCATAAAAGCAGAATTTGTAACCTTCTGACAGCTGAAGGAATGTTCAGGGGCCTTGATTCATATTCATTTTCCCTTGTAATTTTAATGGGTACCATCACCTTTCATTTTCAGGATATTTCTTCCCCCCTCCCCGATAGTTACTGTTTTACATGAAAATTCTAGAGCAGGCAGAAGAAACTGATTAAAAAATAGCTCCAAGAAAAAGCTGCAAGAACCATTCTTCTAGCTTGTAGCCTGTGAAATTGTCACTGTTTAATTGATCTTCTATAAGCTTATCTTTCCAGGGAGATGTACCATTATTGTACATTAATCAGTGCCTCCAGACATTATCACTGAGGTAACCAAGAGCTAATCAAGCAAGAATGGAGCTGGCAGACGCCAAGATGTCACGGATGCCTTGCTGTGTACGAGGTCTGTCAGAGTTTCAGTTTCCAAAGGAACCTGTTCTTGCAGGGCTGCAGACTTTGTATAACCTTGTCATAGCAAAGGGAGAAGGGGCAAGTCCCCTGAATGTCAACAGGCCACTCAGGGAGCCAGCACTCTTGGAATCCTCTGGATGGAAAACAGCTGAGTGGCACTGGGGTAATAAGAAGAAATGATGCTATTTAAGAACAAACAAAAAGTTGACATGTTGATTAGTTTTTTACTAAACAGCAGTTTCCAAGGGTAGAGAATCAAGCAAAGCAAATTTACAGTGGAAAATACTCAAAATAGATTAATCAGTCCTTGCAAAGTGCCACTAGAAGTTGCATTCCTGCTTTTTAATTGATTGCATTTTATATCTGCTCATGTAGACAACAAAAAACTCACAAACCTTTGAATTTTCCTGAATGTTAGTTCTGGCAGCTAGATACTGTCTTGGGAGAATTATCAGAATAGAAAAACATTAAACAAATGTACCAGGTTCATTTAATCATTTCACTTAAACTCTACTTATTCTCACAGAAAGGTCTGTGTGACACTTCACTGTCACTTGGCAGAAGAAGTAATTTGGGAAAGAGTAGAGTCTAAATTGAAAAGGGAAGCAGCTGAATCTTTGTGCCATAGGCTTTTGAGAGAGTTTCAACTGCTGGGCACATCTGAACTTCTTTTTTGTTGGCATGATGATGTCTCAAAGGCATCCTGTGAGGATCCCCTCCTGCCATCTTGCAGAGAAGCAGCTCCAGTGCTCATGAGGTGAAACTATACTGGTTGAGGTTAGTTCCCAGTCTGCAGGTGATGTTCATTTGAAGGATTTAGCCAAAAGATATCTGAGGACTTGGGACACACAAGTGTACCTTGCTTGTGTCCCTTACTAGATTCACTAATTATGGCATGGAGTGAGAACAAGGCTTAAAAACCATAGCATGTGGTTGGTTACCCAAAGCTTTGCAGCTTGCCATCTCTCTTCCTACTAACCCAAAGAAGCCACCAGGTTTTCTCCCCACACGTTTGTAACCCACTGATTTTCATGCAGCTTCCAGGTTCACTGGAGGAAGGAGATTACTTCTGGCAGATATAGCAAACAACATCACTGATGTACAGTTTGACTCCTGAGGTTTTTTTCTTCCTACTTTGAAACGTCACAATATTTTGCATGCTGTATTTTGTTCTCAGTTACCAAGAAACTGTAAATTAAAGAAATACAGTGTGGACACATTAATAAGCAGATTTTGCATAGCTTTCACTTTGTAATTCCACTGACTTCTGTTGATATATTCCAAGTATAAACAGGTAACAGATCAAAATTTGCCCACTGAATACATATACAGTAAATCTAAAACACTAAAGCAAATTGCCTGCTGGCATCCATCCATTGACAAAAAGGAGTTTTGCCAGAAGGTAGTTTGGCTCATTATAGCTAGTAATTTGATTATTAATAAGTGGAAAAATATTACTAATAGTTGCGAAGCTTTATTGATGACATTCTCAAAACTCTATTACTTTCTCAGAGTGAACCTATCAGTCTTGCCCTACACCTCTTCTTGATGTTACTGAGGACCATATAGCCATGATAGTTTGCAAGACCAAAGCAATTGTTGAAGATGTTTTCTGTTGGGTGGGAGGGAAGGATTGGTTTTGTTTAATTAAAAAACCCCATGAAATAGAAATACTGCAGAGGGATAAATGTTTCCCTTCCTGAATATAAACATCTTGGCATCACCTCACTGTTTATTTTCAAAAACTGCCTAAGTTTTGCTTCCATATTTATCTAACAGCAGGGGATCATTATCCTGTGACAAAGTTGTATTCCACTGACATTATCTCTTAATTAGAATTCATCCTTTTCTAGTTCTACGTAGTCAGCCTGTAGTTCCCACAAGCCCCATAAAGCAATGTACATTTTTGGAGGCAGAGGGAAGAGGGAAGGTCTCGGAGACCATTAAGGGCTGTTTAATAAGCAGTCTGGTGTGGAATAATTCTACATGAGCATATCTACGCAGAATTGCTGATGAGGGCCAGCCCCTGCCCTCCTTTAGATCACACCAAGTGACTTTAAGTGATGTGCCAGGCCAGAAAGGGGGGCACTGCTACTAGTCAAGGAAATAAATTGCTTGTCTTCCATAGGGGACGAGGAGAGGAGCCAGTTTAGGGCTGTAATCACACTGCACTTGGAAGGTAGTGGGGCAGGGAGTGGTAAAGAGGAAGCTTGTAAAGTGCTCTGCAAGACGTGGTGAACGTGCCCTGGGATTATAGTTGTGCATGGCATCATTTCTACTGCTCAGGTGGGTCACACAGGTCTACCACAACTGCTGTTTCAGAGATGAAGGCAATTGCAGCTACTACTGCGTCTTTCCCTTCATAGATTCATAGATTCATAGATATTAGGGGTTGGAAGGGACCTAGAAGATCATCTAGTCCAACCCCCCTGC
>JAOEGS010024278.1:0-14235 GCA_025447755.1 Corythornis vintsioides
TAACTGTTATTTCTGTAGCTCTGCTGTTTGACCAATAGTAAAAGATGTAGACACGCTTTGCTTTTAGAAACACTATACATGTAGAATGGTTGTGAATAAAGATTAAGGACGCTGAATGATCACATTGATTGCAGTTGTTACTTCGGGTCCAGCCGATAATCCGGCTGAAGGGGGTTACGACTTAGCCACATTGGCTCAATTCGTAGCTCCAGTAGGAGAACGATGTGCTCATATCGAGTCGAGTCGTTCATCCAGCGGCGCTCTTTCCGACAGAGGGAGCTGTATAACTTTGTATTAGATGGAAAACAGCTTTGTCTCAGATGGAAAACACAGGCATGGTGTTATCTAGTCCTTGTCGACCTTATCTAAAGCCCATGGACAGTTAATTGCAGTTAGGCAACCTTCAAAGGATTTGTAGAAGGATCTGTAGAAGCAAAGCAGTTGAGGCTGGTTGTGCAGTGGGGATGAGTGCCAGGGGCTCACGGAGTTTGCGCTAAGCAAGAGGTCAAAAAGCGGACAAGTGAGGAAGATGTCTT
This sequence comes from Corythornis vintsioides, assembly GCA_025447755.1. Taxonomy (NCBI): domain Eukaryota; kingdom Metazoa; phylum Chordata; class Aves; order Coraciiformes; family Alcedinidae; genus Corythornis; species Corythornis vintsioides. Next base: position 537 of record JAOEGS010024278.1, read on the forward strand.
ACTTCTTCCAAAAGACCCCTGCCCAGGACCACCAGACTGCAACGCGCAGGCGCGAAGATAAGATAATGAGTTCCCAGAAATGATTATAATATCCCCGCCTATTCCTGGAACTAATTGTAATGTATCCACCCCAGCTTATGAATATGCATATAATGGCTGTTAAAAGTACAATGTATGTTTAGGAAGGTGTGCATGCTAGGAGGAAAGATCCCCCATGCACCCAGTGCTGTGAATAAAGAATACTTGCTACTAAGAATAAAACTTTGGAAGCTCCTTTCGAGAATCAAGACAACCCTGTCAGTCCATCTAACCACCTCTTAAAAAGGCCTGAAGACAAGTGCTAAATCTGGTCAGAAGCAAGTGTTTGAAGAGTATCCAGAAAAGAGTCTCTTCCTACCTCTTGAGGCTCTCCAGGGAATCCTGTGAACTCCAGGCTGCTTCTTTACATGATGCTGGGAACTTTTGTCTCCTGTGGGCACATGAGTTAGATTTGCTTTCAGTGAAAGAGCTGATGCTGCAGCTGCAATGAAAACAGCACAGAAAACTGCAATTAACATCTTGCGATAACTATTTTGTGGCAAGTATCTGTGTTGCTCAGATGATACTGTGATGTGAGCCCACATACAACTGGAGATCCTATTCTCAGTCAAAATCCAAATATAATATAATTTACATTATATGTAAATGTAAATGATATTAAATTTGGATTTTTACCATCTAAACTGTCATGTCCTTCCAGGAAAGTGCCTCTGTATTGCATTGAAATGTGCTGTGAGGTTCCACTGGCCTGCTCTGCTCTCATGCAATGAAATGCTCTCTGACATTTGTGTGCCAAATGCTTCTCACATACAGCTGTTTATACAGCATAGAATGCTTCAGAACCAGATCTGTGCCCTTACCTCTTCCTTCTAAGCTCCTGCTTCCTTGATGTGATCCTCTCTTGGTCCTTAATGAATGACATGTTTCCTCTGTAGTTCTGAGCCACTGGTAATATGCTGTGAGACATAACAAGGTTCAAAATAGTTTACAGTGTGCTTCTCCAGAATGTGAAAACAGCTGCATGTTAAAACATTCTTAGTATTACAGACTTGCTGGAGCTATCCAGGCACAACAGTTACTACTCTTGACCTCAAATCAAGGGGAAAAAGTGCTTCAGCATGGCTAATTGGAGAGATGATTTGTCATGTTGACCCTTAGAGCTGTGGAAACCACCACAAAACTGAGCCATGGGGGAACACAGCTAATGTAAGCTTAGCTGGAAATGTTATAGAGGGACTACTGAAAAAAAGGCAATGGTAGAAACAGGAACAATCCTACAGAAATAAGATAGAACACCTCTTTTTCTATAAAGCTGCTGGAGCATAAGATCTCTTCTGTTTACAAAGATTCATGGGCTATTTTCCAGAAGATACATACTGCTTGCACAGCAGTGAAATGGGCTGTGCTGCCACCCGTGCCGAAATGGAAACCTCTGCTGAATTCACTGAATGCTGAATTCAGTTGGGGGGAGAGGAGCAAGGAAAGGAAAAAAAAAAAAAGCCTAAGCTCAGTCCTGATGAGTTGCTTGCTTCTAGCCATTCAGAAACCCAGCAGGTACCATAATGTGGCAGTTCAATCTTCTTGTTTATGGCCAGGCTCTGACACCACTGCATGTGTCCCAGGGGCAGCTTTGGTGGGGCTGAGGAAAAAAAAACTGCTTTAAAAACATGCCAGCTGAACAGTGCACTCCTCTTCCTTGCAGAGAGGATAGCCACATGTGCTGTCCTGGATGAGACATCCTAAAGAAACCTGTTATTTAGTATTGCTAAAATTTAAGGATTCTTCAGAAAAGCAGCAGCTTTTAAAGAGGGTTTCGAGATGCCAAATACAAATGCACACAGTTATTAACCACTCTGCAAACATCAGCTTTGTTCATCTACATGTAGTGAGATCTTAAATGATTTCATCTGGGAGTTTTCCACAGCATCAATGTCACCCACAGGTGCCTGCTTTCCCCACCCTCACCCCACAGAACAAAGAACTGGCCTCATCTCACTCTCATGGTGTTGCACTTATCTGTGGTGAGTCTGTTTCTACAAACTCCAGTGACACCACAGCTGCAGCAGTGTCTGGCAAGCACAACTCCCACACTTGTGGGTCTTCTAGGCTCTTAAGAAAGGTGTCTGGATGAATTTTCACTGAGGAATCTTGCTGTGTGCCTGGATGAATTTTCCAGTGAGGAATCTTGCTCTGTTTGTCCTGTTTCTTTAGGATTTTCTGTCCAGAAAGGTGACTCTTGACAGAGAGGGGAATTTGGTCAAGCAAAGCAGGATGAGGAAGAGCAAGAGAAGAGAAGCCATGGGAACAAATGCATCTCTGATTAATGGCTCTGGGATTGCCTGGCATTTCTACCACTTCACTGCCTCCATAACTTCTGCAGAAAAAATGGCCTGTGGGGAATGCAGAACTCAGAGTAATTCCAAGTGAGTAATTGGAAAGAGCTTTACTTTATTGGGCTTGTGGACCAATTCCCTTTGCAGGGCACTGAAGTAGATGCTTCTTCATTGCTCATGTAAATTTTGGGTGACAAACCTGGGTATGAAAGGAAATCATAAAATCCTAACAAATGTTTCCATTTTACTAGTTTTGTGCTCTTCATCTTTTCTCTATTCATTTTGTTTAGCCTCTGTGGATTTTCCAGTGCAGTTGGTGCCTGATCCCAGACACTTCCCATTCTCTTCACTATCCCTTGTCCCTGGGCTATTATCATTCTCCTCTCTCTGTGCTCTGACATAAATCTCACTGATCTAAGGGCACTCTAACACACAGTCTTTACCATCTCACTCTGAATGTAGAGATTCAGAAGGAGAATTACACATTCCAATAAAAATAAAACTCTTGTGAAAAGACTGCCTTTTTCCAAAGTGAATAAATTCTGCAGCTCTGCTTTGACAGGCTTGGAGCCATGTTTCAAATCTTTCTAGACTGTGCCTGACTCTCTCTGCAAAGAGCTGAGAATTTGGCAACACATCAGCACAAGTGCTGCCTCCCTCCAGTTTAGGATGCATGTTACTGGGACAGCAGGAATGGAGTGATGAATTTCCTCTTCAAACCAGTAAAAAAGGAACCATGTTGTCTTCACTAGGACCATTCTGTGCTCAGTACACCCTGCTGGTCTGGCTTTGGCTGTAGAGCCAATTCCTTACTGCTGGCTAATGACCCAGGCTACCATAGTTGTGTCACACAAGGGACTTTAGATGGATTAGGATTGGAGACAGGAACCCACCTTTAGCTTGCTCCTGTGGATAGTTCTGCTGTGTTGGGCTTTTCTCACTTACCTATAGACTAGACAGCTAGTCTGACAGCAAAACTAGCAAAGCTTTCCTACTCTGAGTCACCTTTCTAGGCAAGGCAGTGTCTGCAAGTGTGGAAACCCCAGCCCTGCTGTACCTGAGCCAAGTGGCAGGGTAAGAGCAGCTTCTGTCATCACTCAGGGCTGCACAAAGGAGATTTCACCCCTTTGTACCCCTCATGGAGGGCACTCTGCAGAACAGGCCTGGCATAGAAAGCTCTACTGGCTTCTTCACACAGCCAGGTCTTTGATTTGGGGGACAGCTGGGGCTGTTTGACAGTTAAATCCAGAGTTCTCCTAGGTAGGCCAAGACTAATACATCCACTAATGCCTGAGTGATATATTCCTGATATGTCCTAGGCCAGATTAGAAATGGATCTCCAATTATGAAGGACAGAAGACTTACTAGCAAAGAAAGCAAAAGAGGGCAGGCTGAAAACAAAATTCCATGCTGTTTGCATACACTGTTTTCCTGGTGTTCAAGGAGTCCTCATGGACATTAGGGAACACACTGTGAGCTTGCTGGGGTATTCTGGGAGGCTATTTCTAATGTGTATCTGGAAGCTGATCACTGGGTACAGTTGCAAACATAACCCACAAATAATCTGCATAAGTGCTGTTCTGGGAAGCATTTAGATGATTACTCTAGTTGCTGTTAAGTGCTGTAGTTATAGCCATGTGCACTTCAAACATTAGCAAGGAAAGAGTTTTCTTTTTAACTTGGATAGACAACTAGAGTCCAAGCCTAAGATTCATTTGCCATCAGTGTTAGTACTGTGAGTGTTCTGTGAATCCAACCCATGTACTTTTACACTATCTTATCTTCAGGGTGCAGTGTGTTTTACATACCTCCTGGTGGCAGAAGTCTCCTGTAAAACTGCAGAGGAGCTAGGGAGGGTGTGCAAATACAAGGACTGAGTGCTTTGTGCCCGGTGTCACTGGAAAGGAATGCTTCATTATCCCCTTTCTTACCATTTCCAATTAATCTCTTTGCTGACACCACTGCACGTGCTCCCTGGGGCAGCTTCAGTAAGGCTGAGAAGAAAACTACTGTGAAAACATGTAAGCTGAACAGTGCATTCCTCTTCCTTGCAGAGAGGATTGCCACATGTGCTGTGCAGGATGAGACATCCTAAAGAAACCTGTTATTGACTATTGTTAAAAATTAAGGATTCTTCAGAAAAGCAGCATCTTCAGAAGATTTCGAGATGCCAAATACAAATGCACTCAGTTATTAATCACTTCTGCAAACATCAGCTTTGTAAAAAAAACCCCACAAACTCATTTTTAGAAGATACTAAATATTTTTTACTTTAGATGTTTATAAAAAGAGTATATTAGGAAAACAGGTGGATTTGAACAGGCCATGCAGAAAGCCTATTGTCAGTTCTGTGCTGTTAGTATTCTACTGGCATAACTGTTCAATCTGCTGAATTTCCAAGTCTACCATATCACTTTGTCATTCCTCTTTTAAATGTCATATGGAGTTTAATTCATTGAGCATCAACAGGTATCTAATTGCCTCACTGTGTCTCCTTATCAGCACCCACTAAAACTCCAAACCATGTCTCAATTAGCCCTTCACTGGCAACAGCTTCCTGATTATCCACCTCTGAGCACATCTAATAACCCTCTCCTTACTCTCTCCTGCCTTCCACTGACATGTGAATGCTCATATTCTCCTCTCCCCTGAGTACCTGGAAAGCCAGTTTAACTCACTGTTTTCCTTCCCACTGCTGTACATTCCTGCTTTGATGCCAAACCCCTGGAGAGACACTGGGATGGCCATTCTCTCTGCCCTCTCATCACTCAGACAGTAACAACTGTCACACTTGGTATTAAAAGCCTTAGTGTTAGCTGTCAAATTCCAAGTCATCCTCTGAGGTGCTCAGTATGTCCTACATGGTAATAAGCAACATTCTCTGGAGCACTCACCATCTTGAAGTTGTAATCCCCACCTTCAAAAGGCTGTTCTTCTACATTCTTGTGAAGCACCAGGTATGGTAGAATAGAAAATGACTGCTGAATGTTGGCTGTTAAAGAGCAGCACAAACTGCTTCTTGTGAAAGGTACAGATTTGAATATTATAGTGTGAATTTGAAAGTGTAAGACATGTGTGGAACAAGTTATTGGTCACCAGGCTAACATTTTAAGAACCATGCTTACAATGACAAGCTGTGACCAGATGTGTTTAAAGAGTGTCAAGGTCCCAGTCAGAAGCTCCTAAGTCCTGGCACTGCCTGGTTCTAATGATGGCTCCACTTTGAGCTCTACTCATCTCCATCTGCACTCAGCTCAGAGTGGAAGCCTGGAAAATGCTGGCTGTGATGCTGCACCTTTGAGAGCAGTTTGAACACAAAAGCTGACACCACAAGGTCTGGAACCTGACATGGGTATGGGCAGGAAACCTCTGCTCAGAGTGAGCTAAGGCTGCACATAGATCTCAGCTGATCATGGCATGTAGTGTCAGAGCCCTTAGAACCCTTCTCAGAAGAGCCCAGGCCTGATTGACTGTTCCCACTTGGGCAGACTGAGTAGCTGGGGCTCTGAAACCCCTCTACTCTGCAGACAACAGTGTTTTGGGGCAGAGGGCCACACTAAGCAGCATGGTTGATTTTTTCCTCCAAGACCAAGAAGTTGACTAAGATCAGACAAGTTTAGACAACTCAACCACAAAACAATGAAAAAATGAATGTGGTAATTTTGCCTGACCTTGATTTCTATGTCTTAGTTAATAAGCTGTGAAATGGTTAATACCATTATTTATATTTTTATAATTACCAAATGTAATAGTAAAAATTTACTTGTTTTGCAGGGATGTAACAATGATAAGTCAATTAACAATACATGGATCAATCCCAAAGAAAATCCCCCAATTCAGATACAAGCTTTACAACAAAGATCCTTTAACAAATATCTCTACCTCCTCTTTTAAAAGTGTGTATTTGACTGAGAATTCAAAGCTAAGTGGCCAGAAAGCTTTGGGAATAAGATCCAGTTAGTGTTGAACCCCTGAGACACAGGTCTCACATTTTATTTCTCTGTGAGGAAAATGCATGTCATCTGAACTGATCTGCATGCACAGATCCCTCACTCCAGTGCAGCTATGAAAACATGAGGTTTGTGTTTAGTACATTTAGTACTAAATGTACAGACAGCCTCTGAACAAAAAAAAGGGTGATTTTTTATTTTAAATGTGATGAAGTAAGCAAGCTCAGAACTCTGAATGTGCTTTGGAGAGCCTGTGATTGATTAGGTGGGGACTGAATGCTAAATGAGACTAGCTTGGCAGTGACCTGCTCTATACCACAGCTGCAAGGACTGCAGCTTCTCACCTGCCTTTGGCAGCCACACAGAACACTGACACTAATGCAGGTCCTCATTCAGCCAACTGCCCTGAGAAATCAGTGGTGGAAGCAGAGGCTCTACAGCAGCACTGTCCAGGCAGAAGCATCTAAATTACCATTGAACAAAAAGGTTTATGTTGAGTTAGGAATTCTTTCCTTAAAGGATATCTTTCTGTTAGAGTCACCCTGAGCTTTATCTACTGATGAGCTGCCTACTACAGAATCCTCTTCCCACTTTTGGAATATACAGATCTATCATGGAGGTGAGGGTTGTATGTGCTCTCAAAATTCTCTCTGCACACATTACACCAGGCTTTGTGAATTTAGGGTCTAAAGCTTCAGATCAGCTGTACTTGCAATCCATTTCCAATTTGTCCATGAGACATCTTGTAATCAGAATCCTGGATGAAACATGATTCTGGTAGCTTCAGAATTCATCACAGAATCCAACCTTTGCTACAGAGCTGTCTGAGGAATTAACTTCCCATATTTTTAAGTGTCAGGAACAGAATCCTGGAGAGGAGCAGCCTGGAAAGCCAGAGCAGTCCCAAGTCACAGCATTCCCCTGCAATCACAGCATCCTGTGATGGATGATGTTCCACAGGGTGCACTGCATGTCCTTCCCAGTACATCACACATACTGCTAAGTGTTTATGTAGCACAGCAAACACAGGCCCTCAGCTCTCACAGCTCTCAAGAGTATTTTCAAATCTTTCCTCACACAAAACCCAATTGTTGACCAACATCTGTGAAAAAAAATGGCTTGAAATGGTAGTTGTGAATTCTCCACTAGTCCCACTCTTGTCCCAGGAAGGTCATTGCTCAGTGCCATAGAGAGCAGCAGCTGTAGTCCATGATATTAGCACAAGCTTCCTGATGGATCTACCCTGCTTCTGGCAGCCTGAACCTAAAGGTATTTCAGATCCTGAGAATGTGTTCATCTCTTTACAGTTAAGAGTAATTAATTGTTTTTCCTTCTATTCATTTAAATAGCTTTTGGACTTAAATATACTTCCAGCAATATCTTATAGCTAATATCTTCTTTCTAAGTTGAATCATGCATTGCATGAAAACACTTCCCATTGCTTTAAATTTTTTGCCAGATAATTTAATTTTCTGTGCCATAAATCTGGTGTCAAGGGATCTTGTGAATAACCACTCTAATCACTTTTTTTCCATGCACTTCATGATGCTACAGAGATCTGTCATAACCTTGAATCCAGCCTTTATTTTTTTTTGGTTGTTTTTCTACTAGTCCATTTAACTGCTTCTTGCCTGGAAGCCACTCTGTGCCACTAACACACCTCACCACTTGTTTGCTTCTGTTACAGGACCCCAAATGACTGAGCCTGTCAGAGAGAAGTGGTAATTTAGAGTCTGGTGGAGCATGATCTCAACATAAATATCAATTAAAAGGTAATTAGCAGTACTAAATGCTAATGTGCTTTTGTGGCCCAGCATTACTTAGAACCAAGAGAAAAGACTAAAGATTACTTAGGTTTGTACTGAAATACTTTGCAGAGCTCACAGATAAACTATGGAGTGCAGGTAATCACTGATGGATGAACAGGAGACCCCCTGACAAGCATTTATGTGAAATCAAATTTAGGGACAAATAAAAACCCATGACTTTTGAGAAAAAGATGCTGAGTTCCTGCTTCCATTCCATTTCTTTTCCTTCAGTATCATGCCAATGGCATAGTGGGATTGTAGGCAGATGAAGCCAGTTTCAAGATGTGCTTGTAAAATTCTGTTTATTTTTCCTGGATCAACATCTTGTGTACACATGAAACAATAAAGATTAAGTTGAAATCAGTCTCCTCAGTAAAAAAAACGTCTTGAGTGCTGACTAAACAAGGATAAGAGCAAACTGAGTTCTTCACAGGGTATTTCTGCAGTACCACATGCCTGTTTGGACATTTACACTCATGCCAAGTGTTTCTAGAATGGTAGCAAACAAAAAAAGGAAATGTTACCAGATGTTTCTCATATCTAAGTAACTACCTGCACTTGGTGTTAGACACTGGAGAGTCAAGCTTAGCAAGCACAATGAGATTTTGTGTATGGATAGTACTCAGGAGATAGGAGATCCACATGTCAAATAGAACAAACTAATGTATGCTGCCTCATAAATGAGTTTAAAAGTGAAATGATACCAGCAGTTGCCACCTGGAGGGAAGGGGCTCATCAAGGGCACATCTTCCTGGAGAGAAGGACTTGGGGGTGCTGGGGGGTGAGCAGCTCAACAGGAGCCCTCAGGGAGCTCTGGCACCCAGAAAGCCAATGGTGTCCTGGGCTGCAGCCAGAGCAGTGTGGGCAGCAGGTCCAGGGAGGGGATTCTGAGACAATTCTCCATAAGACTCTCTAATTTTGACACCTGATTATGAGTCTAATAATTTCCATCTTGGAAATGCTGGTAGCTGCTAGAGGTCTTTCCTCTAAAAATGAGGTTAAACTCTCAATTGATATTAGTTTTAAGCAACACATTAAATATATTCAAGGCTATCAAGTTTACACTGGGAACTTTTGCTAGTACAGATTTTTAGGTGGTTGTAAGATTTATTTTTTTTTTCATATAATTTTTTACAACCAGCAAAACCCCTGGAGTGGATGTAGGATTAAAGTGACTTTGTCAGTATTCACCCACAGGCCTGGTATACACTGCACCAGTAAAAGCTTTTTTACTGCTAGGAGAAGCTGTACCTAAATGAAGATAATTTTGCCTAGGCAGGTAAAGAGGAGTGTTAAATCTTTTTAGGTCAGCCTTGCTGAAGAAAGAAGAGGAAAAAAATACTTCAATAATCTGATTGGTCACAATAATAAAGAGAATGGCATTTTTCATATGTGTAATAAATTGTCTGCAAGAAGTGTGAATAAGCTGAGCTATGGGTAGATAGAACAGCTACATAAAATAATAACAGGCAGTTTGCAAAAATATTTCAGGGAAATTATTGTGTTTTAATTAATCTTGTTTACCTACATTCATGTGGCCTTCCTTAACCAAGATCCAAATGCCATTTACATAACACAGCTTGTTTAAAGAGAAAATTTGTTCAAGGAGAAAATTTTAGACAATGTAGACACTAGAGGCTAAGATTCCACAATACCTGGACTAACACCCTATAGCTTTTCTCCTTCCATAACCCCATCAGGAATACTCCATTCCTTTCCCACCTTTTCTAGGTATTCTGTTAGGGTCCATTTAGACTGGTAGATATTAAATGTTACTCTAGTAAATATGATATTTTACTGTCCAGAATCTCACTATTTTAGTTGTTTGCTTTTTGGTCTGTGGTTCATGCTAACAGAAGAAGCTTTCTGTTTGCTCTGCCAGACATGACTGCACCTCAGATGGCTTTGGAGACTGAGTTTTCCAAGTTGAGAGTCAGTTCATGGAAGAAAGGTGAATGAGGGGAAGCTGGTACCTGGGAGTGACAAAAAACATAGGAACCTGATGGGAAAAGACTGCTAGAGATGGATGAGCTTTGGATGCAGTGATGCTCCAAAGGTGCATGACCTCTAGAAGAGGTGTTTGTGTCCTGCTGAGCAAGTGTTTGATCATCTCATCACCTCGTGGAACACAGCTACAGCATTACAACAGGCATTAGAGGTGCACTGAAAAGACCAGGGGGAGCCAAAGGACTAATGATCAAATGGAGAGGAAACCTGAAGAAGGCAGGTCTGAATGAGCAAAGAAACCCACTCTGCAAGCCACACCACTCATTCTGCTGAGTGCATGCTCTTTTATTCTCAGTGCTGTGGTCCCACTGTGCCAGCAAACAGCATGGCACAAACTCCACAGGCCTCCATTTCTCCTCAGAGAATCAGTTCTGCATTGGCTACGAGACCTCTCCTGAGCTCACTAACCTCCTGCCTTCTAAGCTTCCTCCTTCTGAAGCAGCACCTCAGGCACCTTTTTTCCCCTTGCTTGCTAAGCTTACAGCTGCTCACTCAGATTTCAAGCCCTTTCTCTCTCTACTTCACCCAAATGAGCAATCCTGCCTCCATACCCAAGTCATGGCAGAAACTGGAAATAGTCACTTTTTTAAACCACTGCCCTCAGGCCAGCAAAAGCCCTCTGAGCTGACTTACCTGTTTCTTCCTCTCACTCCTGCACATCAGAGGAATATTTGGGTGGTGGAAATCCATTCTTCATCTCATGCCCTGAGTCTGCTGGGCTGTTTTCAGTGTGTTCTTTCTCTCCAGTGATTCTTGGGGAAGCACATGAAAGAATTCTCCACCTTGCTCGACAGAATGTGATGCCTGCCAAAAATCATCACAAGTTGGTCAGTGTACTAAAGACACACTATCAAATATTTCCCACCCACTTAATTTTTTAACAGAGATTTCACATCCTTCTATATTCAAGAGTTCAGTATTAGTATTTCCTTATGCAATATTGTAACAAAGAACAATTCCCCAGTATGAACTGGGAGATTTTCCTCTTATCTCTTTCAGCACCACACAGGTTAACTATTGGATGTCTTGAACTCTGCATCACTTTGTCAACTACTTGATTGAAAAGCTCACTGCCTAATTCTAATTTATAGCAGCCAGTTGACCACTGGACCCCTCACTGCCTTAACTCAGTTGTCACAGCCTGACAGGCACTGCCCTGAGGCTGCCTGTTAGCTGCTAAATGTCACCTGCTGTCAGAAAGCTGCATTATGAGTATCAGGGAAGGTGCCAGTTAAGCCTAGGAGTGAGGAGAACAGGCAGAGTATCACTGCAAGTAAAGAAATTAAAGAGACCATACTGCACTCCCTGTAGGAAAACAGCAGAGATTTAAAAAAGAAACCAGACCAAGCAAAGGAGAGAGAAGGTGAGCTAGGGCAGCAAAGGGAATTTGGCACACAATTACTCCAGAGCCTCTGATTAAAATGTTAGCAAGCTGATCCAGGTCAGAAGAGCACACTGACCAGATACAAAACACATCCCTTGAAGTCAATGTGCTACTGACTTTTGAATCAAGTGTCATCAGACTGCATTAATTCTTTCAAACACAATCTAGGATTGAAAGCTGGGCCTCGTTTGTTTTACTGACAAGTAATAACTCCCTTTCCTTACCAGACATGTATGAAAGCACCTGAAGGTCATACAGGGTGCCCATTTCAGGCACTGAGTTCACTGGTCTCAAGGGGAGCAGTTGACTCCCTCCTAGTTTCCCTTGATGAAAAACCACTTGCACAATTTAATAGGTTTGGGTTTTTGGGTTTGTTAGTCAAGCAACTATAAATACCAACTTGAAATAACTTCCAGTTCAGGTGGATAAACTGTCTGCCTCCAAAAGAGGCTCCAAATGAGCTTTCTGTTGTCTCTCTGGCTGCAGATCCCTTCCCCAGGACAGTCTTAGCTGCCCTGAAGCTGGGCACCACAGAAATCAAAGCAAGATGCTATAGAGAAATAGGGGAGCTTACAGGAAATTGTAAATATAAATAAAACCAAGGTGGCATTGCTCTGAATGCCACTGAGAATATGGGCTCAATGCCAAAAAATAATTTCATAAAAGCATTTCCAGCTGCACCTGCAACAGCTCCCTGCTACACCAGGAAAGCTCCTCCTTGGGCACAAGGCCAGAAACTGCTGAGCAATTGCAAGGTATCAGCTGAGCACTGCCTAACTTGCTCTACTAGGGACAAGCTGAAGATGAGCTAAGGCTTCCCAGCCTGAGCAAGGGCATGATGAGCCACACCATCATGAGTTGTGTCTTAAATGAGGCTGATGAGTATTTGGTTCCTGAAGAATTCAAAGAATACCCACTGAAGCAAGTGGTGAGACCAGCAAGCTTCATTCATTTGAATCAGACTTGAAATCTATGCCCTTGCCTAGTTTTAGGGGGCACTGTGGGTCTGTGGTTTTGAACATATAAGAAAATGGAAGTTTTGATAACCTGAAGTTATGGAGGATCCTATGGAAAGCACTGCAGGAGCACAAGTGTTAACACCTGTGTTCTCATCAGGTTTCAGTTGATTAAATGTTACCATCCTCACTGCTGTTTCATTTGGAATAGGAAACTTCTTCTTTAATCAGTCAGTCCCCCAAAATACTGTGTTGTCTCTGTGCAGTAACACACACCAGACTCCATTGGAGCTATTGGAGTAATTCTTGTGTGTCCCTTAACTTTCTGACAAGGTGCTGTGACAACTCAATAGCTACTAATCATGGAACAGCAGGAAATGCCAAGATAAAAGAAAATCCATATGCACACAGTGCTTTTCGTGGTTACAAGGCACATGCAGAACAATAGGAGAGCAAACTCTGCATTCCTTGTAAACTGCCAACAGTGATACTGATTGATCCCAGTGGAGAATTTGTTCCATCCTCTTACCAGTAAATATGGGATCTGTTCACTGTTACACTCAATTCTTTAGAGTTCTAAATTCATTGCAATCTATGGCAGCATGTCTACAATTTATGACATTAATATTGCTTCAAATATTTCTTGAGTGATGCAAGGCAGTCTCATTGTAAGAAAGAATTAGTGCATTGTTCACTTACATATACAGAGTTATTCCACTACCCACCTTCCCAAATTACTAGCCACAGTCTTAAAGTTTACATGCTGGTGACACTGAGCTGGCAAGTCCTACTATTGAGCTCTGCATTCAGATCATGTTCTGAGATCTTAGCATGCAGGCAAGAAAAAGCTTTCAACTATTCACAAGATGTAGATAGTAATGTAAATTAATTACAAATTTTGTGTTTTTTTTGTTTTTTGTTTTTTTTGTGTTTACAAACAAGACAGAGATGCAAACATACACATGTAAGACAATGAGGAATGTACTGGTTGCTACTCCTATCAACAGTGGAGTAATTACACAGCTATGACCAAAAGGGTGAACATTCATTCAGCTGGTCTGAAATTCAGTGATGACCACATGGTAATGATATTTAATATCATTTTTAAATGATATTTGTGTAGTTAGTAACACACAAATTCAGATGTAACTACAGGCCCGTCAGCCTCACCTCCATCCCTGGAAAGGTGATGGAACAGCTTGTCCTCGATGCCATCTCTAAG
>JAOEGS010024278.1:14335-41235 GCA_025447755.1 Corythornis vintsioides
GCTCGGGCAGGGGGGTTGGACTAGATGATCTTCTAGGTCCCTTCCAACCCCTAATATCTATGAATCTATGAATCATTTACTATACTGACCCATTAACCAAAGAACTAAAGTATTACCATATCACCATCTGCTTTGAGCAGCTGAAGACAAACTGGAAGCTGAAGACAAATCTGGAATATCCACATTATTTCAGATGTAGACTCCCATTGTATTCTCCTGCAGACAAATGCAATATTCTGCACTCAGATGTCTCTGTTTAAAACACAAAACCAGGATCTGCATCATGGGAAAGATGCATATTAACACATGAAAGTCTGACCATGAAATAAGTAAAGAAACAAAATAAGATCGGAGTAAATCTGTGGTGTGTTCACAGAAGGTTATGCATCAGCAAATAAGGTTGTTCTGTAGTCAAAACAACATCCCACACTATTATAGAAGATGTCACCAGCTGAATGTATTAATGTATTACAGCATATTTAACCACATCTCAGAGTGCTTTTCAACTAACTACAAAGACATTAAAATACACAAGAGGCTTCTTCCCTTGTGAAATGAGGCAGAACCTCTACTCTGAAAATGAGGAGAGGTTATTTGACATTGAGAAGCACAAACATTTGGCTACCTGGAGGTATAAAAAAACCCAACATACCAAAAAAAATAACCCAAAAAACCAAACCACAAGCCACTTTATTTTTAGTTGGAAATGTGTTGTTCTCAACCTAGAAAGAATGGAGGGCAGCAATTTCTCTTTTAAGAAGTCCCAGAACACAAGAAGATGCACATACACACACCTCCCTCTACTTGTGCCATGCTCTAACTCCCCTTTCTGTTCACCTTCATATAGAAGTTTTCTTTGGGATAAGCACATTTAGATTTCCATCTCCTGGTGTCTCTGAAGAAATACATAAACAAAAGAGTTGGGGGAAGTATGTCCAGAGAAGCACAGAGAAGACAGCTTTGCACTGATAAAGGGCAGAAAAAGAAATGTAAGATTTCAAGGCTTTGCTTTTAATTCTTCTCCAAAAAGCTGTGGGGAAACTATTACTAAAACTTCTAAAGAAAAAAAAAATCATCCGGAGATTTCTAGGTATTACATTTTCCTGCTGTGAGAAAGTACAATAACAATTTTATATTGATATTACCTATAAAAAACTCACTGCTTGTTCACTGCAACTGAGATGCCTGATCCTCAATCAGGAAATACTGCTGGTTCAAGATTTTCATGTGAAAGTAGAAAACACTGCTCATGATCTAGTGACTTGTGTTACCATGTAAAGGTATTTACAGAGCAATGACATTTAACTACTAAATAATGGAAAGCCCATTTTAAGTGTTAGCTTTGTTCAAACATACAGTGACAATGTGACATTTAGTACCATAAAATGTGGGATTAGACTGCTGTGTTTAAATAGATTGAAATTTCCTAAGCTCATTGCTTATGAGATTTTACAAACATCCACATTTTTTTTCACAAAAGGAAAGAAGACTCCAGTCTGGAAAGGCAGAAATGTTGGTGAGAATAGCAGACTTTCCAGTGATTGATGATAGGAGATAATGATTCCTACAGCCATACACTTTGCCCAGGCCTACTGTCTAATTAATGTGAGCTATCATTCATGTACAAGAAAATTTTTGCTTCTGGAAAAAAAAAAAGAAATGCTGCAAACTACCAGCAGTGACAGTGCTGGGAATATGCCAATTAGAGTGATTTCTGCCAAGCAGCAAAAGGGCACAAAACACCAGTTTCCAGGCAACTGACATGATGAAGTTTTAAATACATTGGAAAGTAATACTGGCTAATAAACATTTCACCTTCTCAGCACTGCCTCTTGTTTGCTTAACTCCACTTTGCCTCTCCTCCCTGGTTTTACAGACTGCACTGCATCTTCCAGTAAAGCCAATGCAACCTAATCTCTGAACACTAACATTTTTTATTTTTTTTCCTGCATATATCACAGTAGGGTCAGTATAGATTCCCAGGTAAAAGCAGCCAAGGTCAGAATCCAAACTCCAAAAATAACATTTTTCTTACCATTTCAGATCTTATGGCAGTGGCTGCCATTAAAATCACAGCATTTAAATGGTTTTGCATTAAAGGCCACTAGCAGGAAAAAGAAGCAGGAGAAAGTGCTCTTTGGGTAAGAAAGAGTCAGTGTAGCTGCTGTAGGAGGCATAAAGAATGCATTAGTAGAGGCTGGGCTTTCTGCATGTGGAATGACTTTCAGAGATCTGCCTTTGGGAAACTTGAACCATTTTAAAGAGCCACCCAGTTTCTAATTTAAAACCTAAAAAGCAGCCAGCTGAATACTGTTAAACTGCCAGCAGTCTGACATTTAGTTTTATTCAGCTAGCACAGCAGAGTGACAGATGCAGGGGAAGTGCAAGGCAGGGCTGAGCTGAGCATGGTCTTCTGGCAGGTAAAGCTTGGCTGGCTCACTGAGCAGCACAGACCCTGCAGCTCAGAGCTGGGGACTCATGGACATCATTGCCTGAGGATGACCACAGCTTGTCATTTTCACATGGGCACCTACACCTAGCTGACTGTCACTGCACAGTTTCCAGTTTCTATTACGTTTCCTAACTCCTTTTCACACAAAGTATTTTCACCTAGCCCAATTTGAAACAATATGATTCTTTAGAAAGTATTTTTTGGTGCTGATGGGATATTTCCAGTACACTTGCAAAGTCCTGATGGGCAGACTTAGCCTGTAGAAGTGATTTATAGCAACCTGCTTTTATTATAGATTAACAACCACAAGCTTCTAATGCTTTGGTAATCTCTTTTGCTGTGTAAATGTTCCTACATCTTTCCACAATTCATTAGTTAGAGACTTCTACTTTCTCAGTTCTCATCCAATACCTACTCGTGCACGTGTGGATTACTTCCCATTATTTCTGGATCCCATTTACAGATGTCATTGAAACAAAGCAATAAGAAAGGACCTCCCTTAGAGCTGAATGTGATTGCCAAGGGGCTGTGCTGCTTGAGTTTGCTTAGTTTTAGTAAGACTAGCAATAGAAATGAAAACATAATTCTTAGCTCAAAGCTGAAGTTACCTGAATGCTCAAGGACAAAGCTGGTGACTCTTCTGCTGTGCTGTATTCCACTTGCTGAATCTGACATTGGCAAGTACTCAGTCAAGCAAATCAGAGCTACTTTGTGTCCACATGGGCAACCTCCACTGGAAGTAAGAGTTATTGATCTACAAAGGAAGAGGAATGATCATTATCTACACATTTTCCAAATGGTTTTTCATTTGAGGCTCCAAAGATAAGAAAATTCCTCCCTACATTTTAAGCCTGTGTTTAGATAAGATGGAATCTGAGAGCTGCCAGGGGTCTGCCCAAAGCAACTGGGCACAACTCCTTGGGAAGGAAGAGTTGGTGTCACCTTCTGCTGGGGGTAGTGGCTGATAGTTCTGAAGGATGAGTAGGTAGAGCAACCTTGTCATTCTGTCATCATCCTCTTTTCTATCACCATCAGGACTCAAGAAAGTATCAGAGAATATTACTGAGAGGAGTCAAGAAGTCATAATTATGAGCTTTATCTTCAGTTTAATTATGCTTTTAATGGGTAAGGTAGAATAGTAAAGCTTTATGAATGCAGTTAAGTCTGTTCCAGCAGTGACTCCTCAAACATTTTGGAGATAATTTTAGAAGTCACACTGCTGTGCTATGTCACTGTGATCATTAAAAAACTTCCTCACAATTTTGTTCCATTATAATCTTCCATACAAAAAAGCTGCAAGATCACAGACACCACTTCCTGGGAATATGTATCAATTAACATCCAATTAAGACAACTGCTGGGTGTTCCTTTTCCATCAGGAGGAGGAAGAGCAGCAAAAACCAAATCCATAAAGGTCATTTGTATTCACTGACTCCCTGCAGAATGCATCACCATGCTGCTCTGCTACCCTTGCTGCTTTAGTTCAAACTAGAAGTTGCCACCCTGGAGAAGAAAACTTCAGTTTACTTCTTTCTTGCATTTTCACTATGCTTTTCTTTCTTTTCCCTAAAAGAACTCCTAAAGCCTAAGACAATGCTTACAAGTACTTGCGTGCTGGGCATCCCAGGATCTAACTAGCATCCCTAAAAACACAAGATAGTGCTAAGAATAAAAGTGTTTTAAAAATTAAAATGGTGAGAAAAAAATATGCCCTATATGTTTTGTTTTTTTTTTTCTTTCAGTAACAAAAGCAATTCTCATTCACACTCTGCCATCCCTGCTAATTTAATATCTATGTATTTATGCAGGGAGTTTTGTTCAGCAACATTGCCCAGTTTCCAATCCCAATTTACAATTCACTTGACAGCTCTGCAGAGGGGTCAAATGATTTGCATGAAGGCACATTAAAAGTTAGTTTCTCAGCCAAGAGTTGGGGTTGCTACCTTGACCCTTCCTTTACTGACACTGTAAATTCTAACAAAACCAGTGGTCCAGCTTGCTCCATCCAAATCAGTTTGCTAACATGAAAACTAAATCCTTTAGTACCAATGGAGATTCCAAGTGTCATCCTGCAGAACACCTGAAGGTGTTTTTTGCCCTACTCATTTGAAAATAAAAAACATAAAGCAACCAAAAGCATGCTCCAAGCACCTGCAGCTCATATATCAAGAAGCAGACTGATCTTTGGCAGGTTAACTTCAAAAGAAGTTCAACTTGACCTCATGGAGACAATGCCACTGCAATTTAGCAAGGAACAATGAATGTGGGCAGTCAAACATAACTGTGCATTTATGGCAAAAAAAAAAATAGTCATGCTTTAGTAAAATGGCTTATCCAGTCTTCAAAGTGCACAGCGTTGGTTGGGGTATTTATGGTTTATTTTTTGGCAAATTTAGCAAGTGAAAATGCATTAAAAGTGAATTAATAAAGTGGATATAAAAATAATAGGGGGCACAGAAGGATAAAAGGGAAGAATGTGAAATTTAATACTATCATAAGCAGCTAGGATAAAATTGATAACTTGCTCTGATGCAGAAGTTTGGGAACATTAAAACCACAACATTGTTGTGAAACATAAACTTCCAATTCCTCTACAGTACTACATGCAAAAAAGCTACTTTTTTTCTATCTTCCTTGAGTTTTATGTAGTTACAATCTCAGCCACCCAATAAAAGAGCCTAATTTGTCTTTAATTCATAGATTCATAGATATTAGGGGTTGGAAGGGACCTAGAAGATCATCTAGTCCAACCCACCTGCCCGAGCAGGATCACCTAGACCAATCATTTGTTCTCTTGACTGTTGTACTTGCTTAGATTTAACCTAATTATTAGGTTCTTATATAGATGCCTGTCTTCCTGCAGCTTTAATTCAACTATTTTTATCAAATGAATGCTCTTCAAAGACTTGAAAGTCTAGGAATCTTGTAAACACTTGTGTAATCTGTACCCTGCTGGGGCTGGCAGTGGTAATTTGTCAGTTTTATTTGTAGCAGGCTGTAACTAAACCGTGCCAGATGTAAATCATCCTTTTGTGCTACTGCTTGCTGTTTCACTTGCAAATGAATCTCATTTCTTAGCTGAACACTCCCATCAAGAAAGCTAGAAGGTTCCAGGAAAATTTAGAAAACCCTAGAGTCACCTACTGCAAGGTTTATTATGCAGTTTAGCAACTGTTTAAGCTAATACTGAGAAAACAGAGTGAATTGTCTCAGTGGGCAAGTTTGGAGGCAATCGGAGTGTGTGATTGCAAGAGAAAAGCACCCTGAAGCCTCGGGCTTGTCAATTTAAGCACCACCTGCAGTGACAGTGGTGAAACATGAGTGACAACACAGCCTAAGTATATTTAAGAGTGTAAGTGCCTAAATGGGAGAGTACTCTGCTAAAACCTATTCCCAACAGGCCTCCCTTGGTTTTGTTTTGGGTTTTTTTTGGTTGGTTGTTTTTGTGTTGTGTTGGTTTGTTTTTTTTAATAAGACCATAAGAAATGCCCTGCTGAGACAGAAGTTTATTGTGTTTAGTGGCAACAGAAGATACTTTTATGGAAAGTATGCACACCCAGCTACTTTCTGTGGTAAGGCCTGTAAAATACTGATTGCTGTCCAAACATGGTTGGCTCCAGTGTATATAGGATCCCAAACCCATGTGCTATTGTAACAGCTCATTGCCCATCAGATAAGGGGCACAAAAATCTATTCCTTGCATGTCATCATTGTCCTGAAACTCAGGTTGCTGGATGAGTTTTCATTATGATTTTCTATCATAAAATGGACATTACATGTCCTAACATTGCTCACTCTGGACTATTTTATTATCCAGTCTTGGCACAGCACAGCGTCATGCAAAGGACTGCAGAGTAGCAACAAGCACCCTTGTAAAGAATATTAAAACAATCCAGTATTGATTTAGACAGAGCTACCAAACATTCACTGCTCACAGAACATTGACATTTTATGAATACATAAAGCCTATAAAGAAAGAATTTCAAAGTGTCTCCTGAGCTGTTAATACAGTTGATTATCCAGCTGCTACCACTGCATAACCCAAGTTTCCTTTGGGCTTGAATGGCCCTTTTCTGTGTGCTCTGGATTCCCTTACCTTGAGTGAGCTAGAGCTTTGCTCAGAGTCCTCAGCTCCCTTCTCCTCCCTCTGCCTGGAGAGAGCCTCTTCACTGGTTCCAGTGGATCAGACTGAAAGAGAACAAATGGAAAGCAAATAGTATTAATTAAAAAGATCTCAGCATGGAATCATAGAATGGTTGGGGTTGGAAGGGAGCTCCAGAGAACATTGAATCCAACCCTCTGCCAGCACAGGAATGCCCAGGGCAGCTCACACAGGAACAGATCCAGGTGGGTCTGGAATGTCTCCAGAGAAAGAGATTCCACAACCTCCCTGGGCAGCCTATTCCAAGCTCTGTCACTCACAGTAAAGATTTTTTTTTCCTTGAGGTGGAAAGGTAGAGATGGAGAAGGTGTGTGCAGTGTCAGGGTTCAGTTCTAATCACCACATCTCTTCAGAGGTGATCATCAGTGGGACAGCACTGTGTCATTGCACAAGCATCTAAAGCAGTCTCAGTGCTGTGCATGCCTGTGTGTACATCTGTCCAGCTGCTTTAACCCACTGGCTGACTTCAAGTTTGATAGAGATCTTTACAGCCAATTAGGCATTCATGAGCTTCATTAAATTATGACATAGGAAAAAGAGATTGTTCAAGGCCCAGAGCTAAGGAATGAGTGCTGTGAGTGCTTCTGCATTCACAAACTACTGTGTATGGGAAGGAAACCTTTTAGAAGTCCTAACCCAGAAAAAATTCCCATCAGACTCAAAACAAAGATCATGACATCTGGAAAAAACCAAACAGTAAGAAAAGCTCCACAGATGGAGCTGATTCTGGAGCACGGAACACCATGGGTTTATTATTTTCTTTCTCTCCTTTTTTACAAGTGCACAAACCAAGTCAGCAGTTTTATGTAAGGGAATTAAAATCACCTGCTTAGTACACCACCCAAAATATCTGCAACGTTTTTTGTTCTGAGCAGCTATGGAGCTGAAATATATGGGAGATGAAAGCTTATATTTGTTAATGAAGTAGCTCTGGCTCAGCAGTGCACTTGAGGCTTCAGAGCAGCTGCATCAGTCTCACAGAATTACCACTGCCTGCTGTGCTGGGCACATGCAGGGGGTTTGCTTGTGTCAGGCAATAAAACAGGGGGCAGTGTGCCCAAAAATGCATGGCTAGACTGAGACCCACTGGGAGGCACGGGGCTGGTGTACAGAGAATAAGGGGCAGCCCAGGTGCTCCTTGGGGCAGTTAAAATTAAGGAAATTAAATATTGTGGTGGGATGGGTAAGATATTGCAGGATGCTGAAAAGTCAGGCCAACACTTATTTTCTTAAAGAAAAAAAAAAGTGTTTGTTGCCAATTTTCATATAATTGCAAATGGGAGATACTTCTTATTTTGCTCATATTTATTCTCTTAAAAAAAAAAATGAACAAAGCAACTGCGTGGCATTCAATTTTGTTGTAAAGAGAAAGGAGCTAGATCAGATTTTAAATCAGTTGACACAGATAACACACGATTAAAAATTTAATCTTTGTGATGGTCTGACAAATAAATTAAATGCATACAGAGAAATTGAAATGTATTTATATTTGTAAGACCTGAATTGCTTTGGATAGACAGCCACAGACTACACTGGACCTGCATTGTTGTGTGACCAGCCTTAGTGCACATGACACTTACATACCCTTGGGCAGAACAGACTCTGTGCTTGTCCATGAGTGGCATTTAAGTAAAATTATTTGTGCAGATCTACATAACACCTAAAAAGGAACAGCCTTTTCAGCTTCACTTTCTTGAGATTTAGGGTTGTGCAATGTTGGCCTGTGTACTTTAATAAAAATAGGCATTTCTGAAATAAAAAGTAATTTGGATAATATTAACAATTCTGTGCTAAGCTATAATACAGTTTTAAGGTCAGTCTTCTACACCTGATGCCTGGAATGAGTAACACATCTAAACTAATTTTTCATAACACTTTTTATCAAATTAAAATAAACCCCTATACCTCATTGTAAGCCAATTTTTTCTGATGCCTTCAGGAGGAGTTTTACTAGATAAAACCTCTAAAGCCTCGTGGCTCTCAGGAATTTATCCAGTTCTGAGACAGCAACAACCCAGATGGTATGTAAAAAAACCAGGGTTGCTTTGGTGTGCCTCTTGTGATTTGAGAACTGGCTTTTGAAACTGGTCTTTAAAGTTTGAAATGAAAGCCCTTACAGTGGAGCAGAGACAAGAGCAGGTTAATGAGTGAAAGGGAAAACATGAGGTAAGGAGAACTGTCCTTAATGGAAAATAGGGAAAGGTAACAAGTCTTGAAAATGGAAGGAGAGGAGCCATACTGAAGACACAAAGCTGGAAGATTCCCCTGCTACAGTCCCCAGGGGATCCCAAAGCTCACAGACCAACTGTCTACCTGTTGCCACACCCATGTAGCTGAAAAGCAAAATCCATCACCCTATTACTCACACTGCCCTAATTTTCTGGATATTCAAAATTAAGTAGTGTAGATAATTTTTTCTACAGATGCAAACAAAGGCAAAAATAATGAAAGCCTATCATAAAAATCTTAAAATCTCACTGACTTGGGTGCACAACTAGATTCTCTCATAGGAGGCACCTGCTGACAAGCTACTGTGCAAAATGCATGCATGCTTTCTAAATTACTATGCTGAAATGTTTATAAAATGAAACTTTTCTCTTGGAAGACTGTTACACAGACTACTGTGTCTAACATAAAAAGAAAATCCAATTTCCAAAACCAGGAATAGGAAATGACTTACCTGTAATTCTCTTGCCTCGAGATACACACTGATAGACTATTCTTGGGCCTGTGCTTTCACCCACAAGGAAGACACAGATTCATGAAAAGCCCTGCAGTCAAACACAAGCACTCTTAGAACTTCTTCAACTAGCAGTTTGTTCAACTGGAAGACATTACCCCCTCCTACTAAAAAAAAAAAAATGTATAGGTAGGATTAATAAAAGACTTTAGTTCACTCAGTGTACGGTGCTCAGGCTAAAATGATGTGAAAACTAATTCTGTTCTGCACTAGTTTTATGTGGGAGTTGGAGAAATGGACTCAACACAGACCAACGTGAGCAAAGTTGAGGTGGCTTTATTCACAGAGTTGCCAGGGTTATCTCTATTTCTCCTATCTGCACACAGGCTGTTGCTGGAAGCTATTGGTTCCATGCTCTAACCACGCACCCTTCACACGTCTCCACGCTGCTAATGGCTGGTTCAAATTATTTGATGATGTTTTTCCTTATAAGGAACATGCTGACTTTCCTGGGGTTAGTTAACTTGACTTAGTTCTTGTTTTTGTACATTGTTAGTTCTTGCTTTTGCACACTGTTCCTGTTTTTAGCCTCATCGTGTTCTCTGGTGTCCTTGAGGCCCAGCTCTAGTCAAAAGCCTCAGCTTACATCAGGGGAAGAGAGAGTTTGGATAGGGCCACATGGCTATTCTCTCAGAGATACATTGCCACAATTCCCCTTTCTTCTTTATGGTCTAGCCAAGCCTTTTTAAGGGCTCTCTCAATCATGCCAGCAATTCCCTTAAGGAAACATGGTATGACTAAAAGTAAAACAACAAGCAAAATCAGTAAGTCCTGTTTGATCCATTCCAGCAAACAGTCCTTAACTCCCCAGCCTTTCAGCCAGTGCTCCAGAGTTGATGGTGATCATTTTCATCTTGTCCTGTGGGTGCTGCAGCTGCTTGTGAATTGATTGGGAATGATCAGACAAGTTCATGCAACACATGCCTTTCAAGTCTTCACACCCACGTCCTTGCACCAATAGCAAGAAATCAATGTGCGCTCAGCTCTGTAATGTGGCACTCCATACAGCTGTGCAACCCCTGTCCCCAAACCTGCCTTGGCTCCAGCAACCCCCCTAGCAAAGCAAAAAACAACAATTATTTCCATGTGAGGCTGATATGTTCAAAGCTTCTGGTTCATCTATGCCTTGGTTCAAACAATTAACTACATTTGCTATATCAGAGCCATTCCTAATGCTACTTAGCCTACTTGTGTCATCTACATAGCCCTCAAAACCTATTAAATCATCTAAACCTATTCCCACTAAGAACATACAAAAAGGATCTCGCGGGGTTGCCAAAGATAAACAAAAAGAATATTGACCTGTAATAATTACAAACATTACCCACATTTTGCTGTGTCTGCATTGTCCATTGTCCAGACAGACAACCTACAGTCAAGCTTCCTACCACCCCTCCACACAGCCATAGTTGTGCAGGGTTACACTGTCAGTCTCAGTTTCCCATCACTGGATGAGTTCAGTGCTGGTCAGACACAGTGGGCAGGATACCAACGTGGACCACCATCTCTAGACACCAGCGTAACGCCTTCCCCAGGTTATTAAATCATAGGGGTCTTGCCATTGACCAGTCACTGAGTCTTTCACTTGCATTTTCACTCCTGGAGCTGTCTTGGATTGGTCCAAAAAAGAAGAAAAATGAGAATTAATAGGAGAAGAATCAGAGTCTGTTAAAGATAAAAAGTTCTGTACATACAAGGCCTTATGAAGACTGGCCTGGGGGCTTTCTCCAGCCATCCCCCTGTTTGTTTTTGAAGCAATAGTTTTAAAATGCCATGAGTACATTCCATGATGGCCTGACCAGTAGGGGAATGAGGGATTCCTGTCACATGATGAACTCCCCATAGGGCTAAAAATTCCTTAACCCTCTTTGATATATACACCAGCCCACTGTCTGTTTTTGTTTGCTGTGGAACCCCTAACACTGCAAAAGCAAGTTGAAAATGCTTAATGACATCTTTGCTTGATTCTGCAGTCTGTGCTGTTGCAGCAATGGCATGGGAAAATGTATCTATAGTGGCATGTACATGTTTTAATCTCCCACATTCATCTATGGGGGTGACATCAGTTTACCATACCTGTGATGCAGTCAGTCCTCTGGGGTTTACCCCACACATACTTGCTCCATGCTGCCCCTGACACTCAGGGCAAGCAGAAACAATAGATTTGGCAACACTTGCAGTTAAACCATGTTTCTTCAGTGCCTTAGCTCCTTGGTGGAAAAGTTGATGAATCACAGAATGATTTGGCTGGAAGAGACCTTCAAGATCATCAAGTCCAGCCATTAACCCCACACTGAGATGCACAAGCCTGTCATCTCCTAGCTGGTACTGACCCAAGAGCAACAGCAGATATCAATTCAGCACCAGCATTGCCTTCTGTAAAAAATCCTGGGAAATCAGTCTGACTATGGATATGCAGTTTATAATAAGGAGCTTGTCGTTGTTGTATTTTAGACCATACCAGCTTCAGTACTCCAAAAAGCAATTCATGGGTTACATGACTGAAGGCAGATTTATCCTATCGTGCTCCCAGACCTGTGACATGCACAGAATCAGAACTAGATTGAATGGGACTTTAAAATGATGAAAGGCCACAGACACTGCTCATCATTCCACTGCTTGTGGAGATCCTTCTTGTGTTTCCATTGGATTATACCACTGCCCATTCTCAAACCATACAATTGCTGCTTTTCCTGTCTTTCCAGAGCCATCAGTGAACACTGTAATACCTTCCACTGGTTCAGTTTGACTTAACATTTTTTGTGCTACCTTTGTTTCTTGGACCAGTGTTATCAATGGGTGTGATGGAAGATGATAGGGAATTTTACCAGGATAATTAGCCAGGGCCACATGTAATGTTGAGTTGCTAGCACAATACCACTCAAAGTATTCCACTGAGACTGGTATCACAAAATAAGTAAGGGATCTGGCCAATTAGAATTCCCTTGGACAAGCACTGCAAAAGGCATTTTTTTGTATGAAAATAAATACTTACAATTCCACCTCAGGAGAAATTCTCCATACGAATCTTTGCATCATTGCCTCTTCCACTAATTCAATGTTTTTTTCAGCTTCTTTGTTGAATGATCTGATAACTAAGACATCAGTGTCTCCTTTCAACAGTTCCAGCAGAGACTGTAATTGTCAATTAGTAATGCCCAAATATGGATGCACCCAATTGATAACTCCTGCCAATTTCTGAACATCATTTAAGGTTTCAGCATCTCTAATTTAATACATTGATGAGAAACTGTTGATTCTATTACCTTCATGCCCAGGTATAATCATGGCTTCTGAGGTTGCATCTTTTCAGGAGCAATGATCAAACCTTGGGCTTCAAGAGATTCTCAAGCTTGCTTTTCCATTTCTTCCAATTGCTGTTTTGTAGGTGCTGCTAACAAATTATCATCCATATAATGATAACAGTACCCTTCAGGAATCTGCTCTCTAGCTGGGCTACACTGAAAGACAGCAGGAGAATTTTTCATGCCTTGTAGCAGTGCTTTCCAATGATATCTTCTTGCAGGTTCACAGTTCTTCACTGATGGCACTGTAAATGCAAATTTTTCCATGTCTTGGTCTGCTAAAGAAACAGTAAAGAAACAATCCATTAAATCCATTACAATTTCCCAGTGCATTGGTATCATTGTCGGCGATGGCAAACCCGGTTGCAATGCTCAAATTTAGCACGGATTTGTCCCTCGTGCTCAGAGTCTGTAACACCTGGGAGCACAAACAATCCCTGCAGGGCAGTGCTGGATCTTCCCAAGAGCAGGGCTCTAGGACCCTGTCCCTGGAGCAGCACCATGTGAAACTTCTCATCAGTTCTGCTGATGTGGGAGACTGTGGAAACGTCCATCCCTGTGCTCGAATCCGGAGGAGGGGGCTGGCGGGGGGGGGACAATTGTAACACGGGGACCGCAAACTGAGCCTGCCAAGCAGTGTTCGCAGAAGGGCCGCCCCCCCTGTCAGCATCTGAGACTGAACAAAGGATTGTTCTGCCGCCGTCTCACACCCTCGGCCTCATCACACATTTCGTGCCACTTGTGATAAAAGTGCAGCTGTTGAGAAGGTGTCAGTAATGTGTTAGCAATCATCCGGCTGTCAAACGGCGTTAAAAGGTTATCCGTAAACAAGTGTGAGAGCAAAGCCTGAGTAAGTCGAGATTTCAGCCCATACTGAGCAATAGCTACCTTAGCTGCCTTTAAAATTTTCCAATCGAGCAGAGCCCCCTGTCCAGAGTGCCCTGGACCTGCAAGAGCTGAGGAAGTCTCTATAATCTCTCCTTCTAATAACGCGTCTCGAATGATGCCCCTCCACCGGCCTTTTGGGTCCTCGCCCCCCGCTGCACCTTCTAAAGGACAGGGAGGAGGGGGTGCCAAGGGGAGAAAGGGGTTATGGCTCCGAGCGGAGGGAGAGGGAGGGGTTTGCCCAGCAAAGGATACAGACGCGGGCATTGCCCGGAGAGCAGCCTCTAACTTTTCCAGCTTTTCCAGCACTAGTTGAAGCAGCTGTTCTCGGCTCACACCGTTCTCTGCCTCATTCGCTGTCCTAGGTTCTGCTGGAGGTAGAGGCTGGTAGGTAGAAGGAGTGCTCTGCACTGTCGGTGCCTCTCTGTCATCCCTCTCCGAAACGGGTCCAGGAGGGGGGGGAGACTGCTGGATGCTCATAGTTTCTTTAGATCCTTGACTGGCATTCGGCTCTTGCCCCAGGCTGCTGCTAGCGGGCATCGCAGTGGCCGCAGGAGGTGGGGATCCCGGAAACATAAACACGTTTGCTGGGGCCGATTTCTTTCCTTTTCGCCCAGACCCGGCCAGCGCGGGGGTTACAGAGGCAAAAGCTGATGCAGCCGCTGCACCGTCCGCCTTCGTTTCTCGCAAAGAGTTTCGAATTAACTGCCAAAGAGTAATTAGTGAGCTCGCCTCTTTGGCCCCATCAGAGGCTTCAGCGCAGAGGCTCAATTCGATAGCTTCCCAGGTACTTAGTTCAAAGGCCGTTTTTATATCTGTTAATAGATGTCTCTCTTTGCTCCAGAGTAGCAGCTGTTTAAGAGATTGTTCATCATATTTCATTCCTCCCTTAGAGAGTTTCTGTTGGAGGAGCTTTAACACAGCTTCTTCCTCTTTGTCGAACGTATTCCCCATCCCCTCCCCCGACTGCTCACCTCTGCAGGGGGAGATTCCTTGCTCCAGGCAGCAGCTGCCTTCCCGTTCTGCGGATGCACCGTCCAGGGCAGCTGAGGGTCGGTGCCCCCAAGGCTCTTCCCTGCCCTCCTGATCCAGCTGCTGATGATCCTCGGTAGAACTCGGCAGCAAGAGGGTCTCTGGAGTTGCAGAAATGGACTCAACACGGACCAACGTGAGTAAAGTTGAGGTGGCTTTATTCAGAGTTGCCAGGGTTATCTCTATTTCTCCTATCTGCACACAGGCTGTTGCTGGAAGCTATTGGTTCCATGCTCTAACCACGCACCCTTCACACGTCTCCATGATGCTAATGGTTGGTTCAAATTATTTGATGATGTTTTTCCTTATAAGGAACATGCTGACATTCCTGGGGTTTGTTATCTCGACTTAGTTCTTGTTTTTGTACATTGTAAGTTCTTGTTTTTGTACATTGTCCCTGTTTTTAGTCTCATCGTGTTCTCTGGTGTCCTTGAGGCCCAGCTCTAGTCAAAAGCTTGAGAGTTGGGATAAGCTACATGTCCATCCTCTCCGAGGACCATTGCCACAGTTTTAGATCAAAGAGCTCATTTATTGATTCCAAGCAAAGCTGGGGGCCCTAGCAGGTCACATCCATGTAGTCCAGGGCAAAGTCAATGTACAAAAAAGGCTGCACAGCAGACTTGAGGCTGTGGGTGAAATACATGCTATGCTCTCTAGTTTTTGGAGATCACAGTAAAGCCTGGAAATATTCAAGTATTTAAAAATAATTAAGGGGAGAACATTTTGCTTGTGTTCTAATCTCTTGACAGAAATGACCCACAAACAAGTAGAGAACTAGGCAAGGAAAGCAAAACCAAACCCAGAAATGGTCCTAAAAGCAGAGTAGCTGGAGTGGAAATATTTTCTGAGTATAAGGATGACCTAATGAAATGACAAAGAGAAGTCTGAAGGCTCCATTATTTGGTGTAATTGGAGTGCACTTGACCATGACTGGTCAGCAGCAGAAGGCAAACTGACACTGCTCAGGAGCCCAGGTCTCACACAGGGCTACCAGGAAACCTCAGAGGCCACCTCTGTGCCTGGGAAAACCTCATTCATGCACTGAACAGCACAGGAACCCAGACTACCCATACCAGTAGAAAATGCTGATCAGAGGAGATTATTGGGGATGAGTGTACACTCAGTTTGGAGAGTCTGTAACACTGACCTTTAGGGAAAAGAAAAATAAAGTATTTGTCATTACAGAAATTTAATCATATATATATATAATTTTTTTTTTCCCCAGAGATCAATGTCATTTGTTTAAACCATTTGTAAGAAGCAGCAGCTTCTGAATACTAAAATATCTGTGAAAACAGGCTTTCAAAAGTAGACTGGATTTCAGAAATTATTTACCCTTCTAAGTTTCAGAGTATTCTCAAAGGTAGAGAGGTGCCAGATGGATGGAACAGAAAACTTTGTAGGTGAAACACCTTCAGAGAAGCTGGTTTTAAAATTGGAAAAGTTTTCCTATTTTGGGCAATATTTGACTTGTATCAGAGCAAATTTTTTTTTTTTTTTTTGAGAGTACAATGAAAAAGCCAAGAAATGCTAAGAATTTGAACACCCTTCAATCTCCTTTCTCCCATTCTTACTACTACCAAAAGGCCACCTTCTCTGCATCACCCAGCAATTTTTAACCTGTAATGCTACTGTGTGTAACCACCACAGCACCAGCCCATAGCACAAAAAGCAACCACACCAAAAGCCGTAACTTGGGTCAGTTTTCCTGTCACCTCTGCTGTGGCAATAGCATGCAGCAGACTGACTGGTGGGACTTTGTTTAAGCTGCACACATCACTGGTGTTTATAGAGAAAGGTAGAATAAACCTGCTTTGGACCTGGAGGAGAAGCATCTTACACTCCAGGAACAGCAGAATTACCTGTTGCCTTGGCTCCTGACACTGCTTGTTTTATTTTATTTATTTTTGTGCATAAGCAGCACAGGTACCAGTGTTTTTCCAGCTGCTGCTACCTCAAATGACACAATAAAAACTGATTAAGAGTCTCTCAAATAATTCAAGGGAAGGAAGAATAGTGGAGTGTAACCCTGGGGTTTCAGTGGCTTGAAAGCACCAGGATGGTGACCACTGGCTATGCTCAAGTGTCTAATAGCACAAAGCACTGAAGAACAGTTTTCTCAGGGGTAACATTTCCCTGTATCCTACCCCCTGGCCAGCCAGCTCTGCCAGTTCAAGAAAGGAGAAAGAGGTGGGAACCCACCTAAGCTTGGCACACTGAGGGAGGGGGTAGCACATGCACACACACACACACACCCCCCTCCACTCAGGCACTGAGAAGTGATTCAATCCCAGAGAACAGAAGGGAACAGCTTCCTCTGCCACATTATCTGTCATTACCATGGCATGTGTTGAAAAGGTGTAAACCCAGCTTCAAACGGCAACGGTAGGTAATAGAGAACAATAGAACTCTAATTTGCAGTGCAGATATCTGTATAAAAAAAAGAAAACAATGCTGGTATACCCCATTTGTTAAACTCAACAATATATTATCATGACAATCTGAATTTGGAGTTTGGGTGCTGAGGGTTTTTTTTCCTAGTGTTTACAACTTATGAAGGCTTTCATCTTAGAGCATCTAATTTGCTTTGAAGCCATCCCAAAGCTGCTCCAGCGATCGTTTCCTGCCTTCATTATGGCCAAGGAACAAAATCGCTTACAACTCCATATGTAAGAAACAATACGCTTTCAAAAATAATAATCATAAAGTCATAGAAGAAACATCATCATCAAGTGAGACTATCTAAAGGAAGCGACTCCAAAGTTTTCCGTGGAAATGGTTAGAGTGATTTTTCCAGAGCTCAGCCCTCCAGCAGCTCCGGGAGCTGCAGCAGGGCTGCGGTAGGTGGAGCTCGATGCCATGCGATGGGTACAGCTCTGCTCCTGGAGACCTGGGGGCGACCCCTCTGCCGGCATTCCTGTTTTGAATACATGTAGAAGACCACCGCCTGCAAGCTCCAGAATTTACCCTAAGTTACCAAATACTTCCTCTTCTAAATAATTCTGGGAATGAAAAATGATCCGACTCTGACAAATCCCTCCTTCTGTTAACTACTGACTCCATCTCACCTGTCGTCTTTGCAGATGTCATTCTAAATCTGGGGAATTTCCAACTTTCTTCCAAGGCTTTCTGTGGAAGCAGGAGGAGTTGGTGGTGGGCATGCAGTGATGGATGGAGAATCAAGGGATAATAAACTTCTAGGCTGTACTCTTTTTTTTTTTTTTTTTTTAAGGTGGTGATCCTTTGCAATTCCTGAAGATTTTTATGCTGTGTAACTCATTCAGTTTGTGTGTTACTGTCCAAAATAGCAGCCTGACACACCTATTGCACTCTTCTTCGTGCTCATGTATCACCTGAATAGGAATATTCTGATTTCATTTGAGAACTGGGGCTGTGTTTTGATGAAAATCCATCTGCAAAGACTCATCACAAGCCAACATTTCGTCATCCAAATGCAAGCTCAACCTGGTGAAATTTGGGTTTAAATTGGACAGAACTGTTTAGAAAGCTTTTGTGAAAGCTCTACATCCAGAGATGACTGCTGCTGTTCTGCAGGTGGGATTCTAAATGATGAATTTTCAAGGCAGTATTCTAGCCAACTACTCAGGATTTATTTTTTTTTCCCCCCTCTGTTTCTTCTTTTACTGCTCCAGCTCAATACTGACCCTTTGTGCCCTCTCACTAGACTGTGGGAACATGGCACAGACATCACAACCAAAAGAGAATTTTCAATTAAAACACAAGAGGTTTCAAGGCAAAGGACTTTGCTAGGAATATACTGCAGAAAATGAAGATTTCTTTAAGAGTAATGTTATTTTACTGCTTCATCTGAAACAAAAAACAAAACCAAACAACCCCCACAACTAAACTTGCAGATATATTTATATCTCAGCATCAAAGACAAGGTACCTGGTTTGTTAAGGTTGTGCTGTATCAATAATGCAAAGCACTTTGCAGTTGAGGATCTCTGTTGCCAAGGGGAGCACTTGATCAGAGCTATAGCAGCAGTTCCCGTTCTTGCTCCCTGGGCAGGAACATTTCTACTAGTGATGGAAAGGGGCACTCGGCCCATTGTTTTACCAGGGGTAGGTTTAATGAGGGAGGGAGTTCCAGTCCTGTTAGGTCTCCTCCTGCACCCCAGTGAACACATTGCTGTCAATACAGACCTAGCAGGAAAATGGAAGGAGACAGCTGAAGGGAGGAGGAAGGTTGTCTGCTGGGGAAGACCTGCAAATGAGATTTGGAATAAGCAGATTCCATTCCTCTGACATTCTAAATAAAACATTTCACACCTTAGCCCAGCCAGCAGAAACCCTCGTTTACGTTTTTTTTCACTACAAAGAATTTTTGTACAAACTCCACTGCTCATTGTGCCTCTGCTCCCTGTGTCTGGAATGGGAAAAACAACACTCTCCTTTCAATAACTTCTGTGAAGTATTTAGATATTAGAGTGATGGAAAAGCTATGTACAGAAACCCTGTTGTTTTCATAACATTGAATAGCTTGAAATTGTTTCTTCCATTCGTTTCCTCAATTTCTCATATCCTTTGGGGAAATCATCTTTATTTTCTTGTCTCCAAAGAATATTTACCTAATTCTGGTGAGTTTGTCAAGTTTTATAAAATAAATGGATCAAATTAATCTCAGTTGTAATGCCACTGGTGTCACTGCTTTTATCTTGCTGTTACTTTTCACCTGTTAAGCAGCTACATTATTTATCTTGATAATCTTCAGAAACTCTTTTCATTAAGATGATTTGAAATTTTTGAAATGTGTCCTTGGAAGACAATGCAAATAAAGGAAAGAAAAAGTATTCATTTGTGTATGAAATCTCTCACTACTGCTTATATATTGCTATTTTCTGTTCCTGCCATTTACATGGTCTCGGGGCACCACGCCAGTAATTTAGGGATATTCAACACTCCCAAAGCCTTTTATTCATACTTTTGGTTGCATCCTGGCACAAATAATATTACTCAGACTTAGCTAATGTCTTCTAGATATTTTCCCCTTTACTGAAGTCAGAATTAGAAATGTTCTCAACAAATCTTCTTCCAGAAGATAAAATGTCACAAAGACATTTTGGATTGCCAAGAATCCATTCTACTAGAAATAAGTCCTTTTGTGCCACAACAGCTCACACAGAAAACTAACTTCTATAAATCTCTCTGAAAATTTTGCTTCTTCCTTCTCCTAATCTAACACAGGATTTCTTACTGGAATGCTATGCTAAAAACATGAAAGTTCATGAACCAAGGCAGGAGCACCTAATAAAATTATCAGATCAATATCTGCTACAACACAGAGTCTCTATTCAATCCAAAAGCCATGAAAAAAACCCCAAACCAAGAACATGCTATTCTGTTTTATTTCATAGTGAGAACAAAGTTAATTTGAGAAGGAATTGGGAGAAGACACAGCTGGAGAGCAGAGTTACCAGCCTCAGGAAATTCAAGGAAATGTAATTGAGGAGAAATTATCTCTTTAATTACTTTTGACCAAATCAATAAAAGCCAGGGAATAAAAAGAACGATGACTGCCACCTGGCAGAGGACAAAGAACACCAAAGTTGAAAATTACCATGAAACTAAAACACAGCCACGTTCAGAACAAAGCACTTCTCTTGCAGAGGAAGGGGGGGCAGAGGGTGCAGTGTTAGCTCAATAAACACAGAGTACATGCAGAAGGGAATGGTTGGTTTTGGCAACTGCTCCCTGTTCTCAGCTGTGAGCACTGACAACTCCATCACGTTGTTTGATTTTCAGATTGTCCCAGAATTATTCAGGGATCAGAAAAAAAAAAAACCAACAAAAAACAAACCAAACAACAAAGCCTCAAAACCAATCTCCTGTTTCCTTCTGAACATCCATGGTTTCTTCCATCCTGGCTTTTATTTACTGAGCAGCAACGTGGGAATTGTTTAAGGCACAGCACTTATTCCTGTCAGCACATTAATAAAAGGGAGCAGTCTCTTACCTCTCCTGGCTTCATTCCCAGAGGTGGGTGGTAGCACATCTGGAGGTCACAAACATGGAGCTGAGCAGGGCTGGCTCTGAGTGTGATGGATGGGACAGTCTTCTGGTTGGGCAGAGATGGAGGGACTAGGGAGGCTACAGTGGCATCCAGTGAAGACTCCAGAGACATCCAGACTACATGGTCCCCAGTAGTACAGCAGCTGACCACCTTTAAGATGCTAATCCTCACAACATTCTTGTCAAGTAGGAATGTGTCTGTGTCAGTGGAGAATGAAGGTAGAACAAGGTAGGTGACTTGTCCCTGGTCACATACACCATATACAGGCAGGGTACTGAAATCAGGGCTGTGATGCCAAAAGTTTGCATCTTATTTTGGCAGTCCCAGATTCCCTCCCACAGTCTGAATCTTAGAGCACTTGTCACTGAAGAATATTAAAGGAGGTAAATTTCTGAATCTCTTCTCTGACATTTTAGTTTAACATTCTACAGCTGGATACAGAGCATTGAAGTTCAAGTGGATTTCAGAGGTGCTGTGGATACCTTGCCCTCTGCATTTTTCTGTCTTATCACAACTCCTCATGGACCTTAAAATCTTCAGAGTTTCAACCAGTTCCTTTAGAAGTTGAGCATTTATATGTGAGCATAACAATCTGTTTATATTATGGGCTAAGCCAAAGAAATTTCACTCTGTGACCTTTCCCTGGGTTTACTCTTAGAGGGAAGAAGAGCAGTTGCTTTCTGTCTCTAGAATTCTGCATCTAGATCCTATTCTTCTGTGCTCTCCTGCCAATCTTATACCTTAAACTCCTGCACAGCCCAAGTCCTTGACACAAGGGCAGTGTCATTACAATCCCCCCAACACCAATTGTTTGTGACCTGTACACAACAGCCAGGGAAGACAGGATGGCAATCGAGCATCAGTCCAACAAGCAGAATGCCTTTGTTCTCTAAAACCACAGTCACATCAGCTACAATTCCAAAATCACTGCTTATTCAATATTACAACACAGTTTGCCTCCTCCAGGAATATATGTCTTATAGTTTTTGAATAGGTCTTATTAAAGTGCAGACTTGTCTAAAAATTTCTTTTCTTTTTCAGTGGAACAGAGCTGACTTCCACTAAAAGTACCAACATTGGCCCAGAAAATAAAAACAACAACAACAAAGAATCTGAGAAAGATGAGCAACTTCCTATTTCCCTGTCAGACCTGCAATGGAAAAAAAATGTCAAGTGACAACAGCAAGCAGACAGAAAGCAGTGAGATATGCTCTATAGCCCGAGGTAAACAAGACTGGCTTTGGAGTCTTTTGTCTTGTAAGTTGCTGTAGACCAATTAGTGAATAATGGATTTGGGGGCCAAAACCATTAGCATCCCTGCATCCATTCCCACTGAAATGCATTCTCTGAGAGGTCCTGGGAGCAAACACACGCACCACTCCTGCTGCTTTTGTCAACAGAAAATCTCATTCTGCCAAGACTGCGAAGCGAGCATTTTTCTTAAGATCTAAAAGCATTTTAAATCCTAACAACAAAGAAAAACACACTCAAAAATACAATATGACAGCCTTCCTGGCACCATTTTCTCAAACAACAGCTGGCCAAGTATGCCAGACTTGCAGGAAAGAGCTGGTTGTGCTTTCTCAAGGATATTTATTTCAAGCAAACTAGATCTCAGAACTCCCTTGATCTTAAGAAAGAAAAAATCTTTTAGGTAGCATACAAACAGGAAAACTACTGTTAGAATGATCAACTAATTATGGTTAAATTTACCTCTAGAAGGAACTAGGAATGCATAAGAAAACCCATCTTTGCCTTACAAACAAATTGCAGAGTGAATCCACCCCAATACCCTCTCTCTCAAGCTTTTCAGAAAATCTCTTTCATGCAAGGAAGATGTGCTCAAAATTATCAGCTTTATGTGGGTGATTTTGCTTTCCTGATGTCTCAGAACACCTGACAGCTTATGTTAAAAAGGTTTATTAGAATTCATTGCATCTACCTGCATTTGAGTATAAGAAAAAAAAAAAAAAAAAAGGAGAAAGAGCAAAAAGAATGTTCCTGGTACTTAGACTCAAATTACTGGATGCTATGTTCCCAATTAAGAGAGGTAGTTTTGTGCCTACTCAGCACTTTTTTTTCAACCTGATGAGGTATACATCTTTTTTCCTGACATAGACAAAGCCAGCCAAAGTCTGTTCATCTGATAGGAACAATGATTTGTTAGTAGAGGGTTTCCTATTTAGGATTGTGCTGAAGAGATCCATCTTGGACTGCTCCAATTACAGATGGTTTGATTTACTATGAATGAATCTAAGGAGCATTAAGTCACCACAGCACACATACTTACTAAAGCCCTGTTGCAGGAGACAATTTATTGGGTCCATAGATCTAGTTTGGGAAGAAGCTATAAAATATAGCATGGTCTTAATCAATGTGAAAGTCTCTCTTTAAAGGTCTGAGAAATCTTAGGGATATGTCAGGATTTTCCTTCCTGGGCAATCCATACAGATAGTCCAGAATTAGCTGTAGGACCACAACACATTCTTGGGCTTAGAATAAACGTTTAACATGTTTCATAGCTCTGCTTTTTGCTGAATGGTATCTAAATTTCGTGTAACTGCAGCCCAAAGCAGTTGAAAAGGCTGGGCAGCAATCTTGTGAGTGGAGAAGAAAATGTTGAATGTGTGAGGAAAGATTCAGCCTGAACCAGAGCAATTGTTTCTCCTGCTCGCTGCTGGGACTCTGTTGTTATTCTGGAATCACAGTGACTCATGTTTGTGTGAAAGAAAAGAATACAAAGCCAACATTAACAGAAAGTTCAGCTGATTAAACATCACTTCCACCTATGGCTTTCCTAAGACAATTTGTGGGGAGGAGACTGTGCTAATAGAATGCTTTTCAAGTAAGAAATCGAAATGAATTACTACTCAGCCAAATAATTATCAAAACGATCCTTTTTTAAGTGGTAGCTGTTAACTGTAGATGTTAAGCTTTTGATAAACAAACATTATATCCAGTGCCA
This sequence comes from Corythornis vintsioides, assembly GCA_025447755.1. NCBI lineage: Eukaryota > Metazoa > Chordata > Aves > Coraciiformes > Alcedinidae > Corythornis > Corythornis vintsioides. The sequence goes on from JAOEGS010024278.1 coordinate 37,910, forward strand.
GGAGAAAGTTTCTCTCCAAAGACAGCTAAAACTCAGGGATTAGGAAAAACAAATTTCTGCAAAGAAATGTTAGAGAAGTTTAGTAACAATAATTTTCTTCCATAGCCTTGAAAAAACCCCATTTTTTTAAAGGATGCATTTTTCTAGCCTTATCAAGATAGATAACATTCTAGTGGCACAAATTTCTGCCACAGTTTCCTTTAAGAATGGGGGTGGATTAATCAGAATTTCTAAGCAGATTGACAAACATTTTTGTTTGCTGCTGCTCTGCATGCAGTGATACACCTAAGGTCAGAATGTAACCTTTCACATGCAGGAGCTAGGCAATAAGAATTAGTATAGTAGGACCATTATGGAATTCATCCATCATTTTTTTTCGAATTACATTTGGACTTTCTGAATTTAAAGCTTCTATATTTATCTTGCAGACTGTCTAATCTTTTGAATATTCTAAATCATATTTTAAAAACTCTGATGATTGGGGTTGTGTAATGAGAAATTTAATGACCTGTAAAATAAACAAGAGTGCATCTGCCAGCCCTAAAAAAAAGTCTTTTCACCACATGCACATTACAATATGGGACTGACAGTTCCATTGCTGCTTTTTCAGGCTCCTGTTGCTTCCCTAAAAAAAAAACCACCCTCATGCATTTTTGGATGTAAGATTAAGATTATTTGAAGCAAAATTTGAGCATTTTAGTATTGTTCCAGTAATACTTTGAAAGAATAAACAAAGAATATACATCAGTTCCTTTATAAATGCACATTCTCCCCAGGCAAGGTGAAAATTCAAAGCTTACAAACAAAAAGTGAATTCAGCACCACCATTTAATTTCACTCAAGCATATTTTTGTTAGAGGGTCAAATTCTCTGCTGGAACACAGACTGTAACTGAATCCCTATTTGACAGGGATGAACACAGCCCATAGTGCAACAGCAGAATGAATGTGCATCCAGGGACTGGCACCAACTTCAGCCATGAGAAACATGAAGCAGATGAACACATCAAGGAAAGGATCCTGGTTGTTGTGTTTTATGCAGGATTACCCTTTAATCCTGATACAAAGTCCAAAATACCCTTTTTATGCACACCAGTGTCCTAGCAAACAGCTCTAAACGGGCTTTAGACTTAACACATTGAATTTAAAATGTCTATTTATTATCTATTTGTAATTCCTACTAAAACTGAAGCAGGCACACACATCTCCCTTATTTGCACACATCAGATTAAGTTAGCTGGCATAGATTTACTAGGTTATCTGCAAATCAAGCCTTCGACCATTTCATCTGCAACTTAAAAAAAAAGTATCATATTTAGGAATACTCTCCACTTCTTGTAGATGGCATCTAGTCCAAACTGCTAACATCTGACAGATAAATAAGGGAATAAACCCCAGCTAAACCATCAAAACTTGACTTTCCAAAGGACAGCTATTTTCAGCAGTGTTTTGTGACAGCCATGCCAGCTGCACACACAGACTGCTTTACATCTGTGGCTCATTCTCCTCAAGCACTGCCTTTGGTTTGCTTTCCTGTTTTGTATTCCATTAGCTTTAAGGCTGTATGTCATCCTGCCATTAAATGACTGGTTTCTAGCAATAGTGTCTTCCAGCTGACCTCAGAGCAAAACAGCACAAAGACATACATTCATACAATTTGCTCTTAGAACCAATAGGTGCTGGAAAAACCTTCCTCCAAAGCCTCCATCTTCCACAGCTGACTTGCTCTGACTTGCCAGTCATTGCCACGCACCAATTCAGATCTCACATACAAAGCAGAAGCCACCATTCATTTAGGAAAACAGCTAAAAGTGAAACACCTGAAAAAAAAAACCCCCTAAAATTGCTTAGACAATGCTTTATTTAAAGCAGCTTTCTTTAAAAGGAAGGAGTTGACATTTCTGATGAGCTAATGGAAATGGCAAAGTGACTGTTTGGAAAAGGTTTGCTGGTTTGATTTTTTGTTTTTAATGTTTTGCTTTAATCTGTTTTTATCTGCTTTCACTAAAAGATGATGTGAGGTTTCTGTCAGCAAGAGTGATTTCTGTCAGACAGCAAAGCTGAATGGATTCTGTGCTGCTGAGCTTTTGGAATGACAGGAAAAAACCCCAAACAAACAACATCAACAACAAAAAACCCACAACAGAACAAACTTTCATCTGATGAACCTGGATGGGGTTCATTAGGATCCTGCCAAGGTTTAATTTCACATTTTTCATGGATTAACATCACTGTTTATAGCTCTGGCTGTTGCATAGTGACACGAGCTCGAAACAGGGTGACAAGAAACAAACCCAAACAAACAAACAGCAATTCCAAGACGTAGCAAAGCCTCTGCTGGGAGTTTCAAATGAGCTTATTTTACAGAGATCCACCTAAGAGCTTCACCAACAAGGGCAGAGTTTGTGGGTGAAGTGCCCAACAAGCCTCCAGCAACGGTACAGCTGTCTGCACAGAGGATTCAGCTCCCTCAACTGTAATGAGCAATTTGTCTCACTGCTTTGATCCACTGTCATTTTAGCTGACAATGACTCCAGGAATTAATTTCTAACTTTTCAGAGTAACCTAATAAAAAAAAAAATATCTATCTGAAACAGTGTGTGGTAGAGATATGTAGATAACCTGTGTTACCTGCTGCAGGTGTTAAGAGCAAAGTTAAATGTGTTTGTTTTAGTACAAATGTTCTCAGTTCCTTGAATGTGTAAATAAATAACCCCAAGACTAATGAACAAGGTAAAGGAGCATAAGGGACAGAATATTTTAACCATATACTCTAAACTAATACTGTGTTGATTCCATGTATCTGAGAAGCTTCCTTAGAGAAAAGGCTTCCTTTCTACAGATGAAAAGATTTTTTTTATTTGAACAACCTGCTCACTTTGGAAAACAGCTGCAGAACTAGAGCAAAATCAATTTCTGAGTTTTTAAAACCATCAGAATTGAACTGGTCTTAATATGTTATATTTGTGGTGCCAGCTTCAGGGCAGGTGAGGCTGCACCAGGGAAGGGATCTGTGGCAAAAAGGGCCAAAGAAAATCTCTTTGGGGGCTTTTTTGAAGCCAGGTGAAGCCCTTTGCCTGTGCTGGGGGGGCTAAAAGCTCAAGCTTTAAATATTCCACTTTTTTTCCCCCCATCGCTGCTGAATGCCTTCATTTGCTTTGCCTGCACAGGGAAATATTCCCATTTCTAAACAGCTTTCAAAGTTCTTGCATTCAGATCAACTTACCCTGAAACTGTTGCTTTCTGTACAAGGCAATGGGTGCAAACTGGAGCACAAGAGGTTTAGGGTCAACACAAGAAAGAATTTTTTCTCAGTGAGGGTGACAG